>JAMKCH010047368.1:0-11457 GCA_023653785.1 Ophioderma brevispina | reverse complement strand
AAGCATCCGTTCATTCAATGCACTCATGGCTCAAGCATGACCCCACCAAAAAGATAAGCACTATATCATCTTACTAATACCGTCAAATTCACAATTACATGGATATTTCCTATTGAAACCTTTCCTTTTAAAGGAATTTTTATTATTATATTGCTAGCGCCGCGCCGCCACGACTTGGCTATGCTACATGTCGTGCCCAACGTTTAAGCATCCGTTCATTCAATATACTCATAACGATTTAAGGACGCTGTTAACCAGCAACTCACTGTTTTACAAAATTCTCAGGGGAACCTTCGTGATATTGCCCTGCTTTTTCTACTCTTTTTAACACGAAGTATCTTTTTGTAAATGTACGGTCATGTTCGCCGGGGCCTATCCTATTGCAGTACATCATCCACCATGAAGTTAAATGCCACAACATTTCATAAACTATCACACATGTAGATTTTAGAGGATATAATCGGCACGATATTTTCTCAACACTGCTTATTTGACAAGTAGGTCCCAAAACCCAAGCGGAATAGAGGGGGTAGCCCGCAGGCTTACCCCGCCCAAAAAGGGATATAAAAAGCCAAAGTTGTTACAGGGAAGGCCTCTCTCTCGCAAGGAGAGCTGTATTAATGCCGTCCGACAGTCAACAACATTAAAGGTGTGTACACCACCGAACCAATCACAATTGGGGGGGGGGGGAATCAAAAGTAGTTTAATAGTTATAATGGGGAAATTAACCGGGTTTTCCGAATTTGGCAGACCAATCTGGAACCTGCGGCTTCAGCGAATTTGGCCAGATTTCGCCGAAGTCGCGATCCAATCAAAAATCCTTAAAACGGACTCAGGACATAGCTAACGTGTAAAACTTAGGTTTTCACCCTTAGTCCTGGACGAAAATTCCAGCCAAACCTTGTGAATTTCTACTCGAATCGGGAGCTAACAGAAACATCTCACGGTCAGAGGTAGAGCCCCAAAGGGGAAAGAGGATGAGCATGATGGGATAGCCTTACGTACTGAAGTAGATCTGAAAATTTTCAGGATATTCAGCACCTCAATGCGCCGGAAAGAATTTAGTATTCTGCCACCACCCTGTGATTTGGCCAGCTTCAAGGAATAAACTTGCATGTTTGATTGTGGTGGCCAGAATACTGATTCATACCCAATGCGCGAACAAAACGGAAAATGATGAGAAATCGTCTTTCCTGCACATCTCCATACAAACCTGTACAAACTCTATGAGAAAATCCTCCAGTGGGCTTGGAAATGACCGGTCTAAGCTCCGGTCTGCGTGGTGTGATTATTTTATGTGTATCTTCTCTCAACAAGTTCATTCTTTCACCTCCCAAAATTAAAAACTTTAGACGTTTAGACTTTTAGTAGCGAATGTGATTCGTTTACGAAAAAAGCCAGAGCAAACTCGGGCTAAAGGACTACATCTTAGCCCAAAAGTGTTGGAACACGACTGCTCTTTTTGCCCCGATTATTTGCAGCTTTCTCTTAAAAAGATATATTAGGAAATCGTGTCAACTGGGTTGGGAGGTCTGGGCATTCTATCCATGCAACCCTCCCGACCCCAACCAATCAATGTTGGTTCTTGTAGGGTGGCAAGAACAAAATTTCAGGATTCAACATTGTCCAGGGGGGGGAGAGTGGGGCATTTTGAAGTAGGCCATAAAAGTTTCCAACACCTTGGCTAAGATTGTATATGTACATTAGAAAGATGTTCATGCTTAATTAAGAGATGTGTAAGTAAATTGAGATAAATGAGATTCTGACAAAGAAAAGTGTAACAATATATGGGAACTGAATAAGATGTTGAATATGAGTTAAAATTACATCTTCCCCACTGACTTACTTTAGGGAATGGTCACTTTTAATCAGATAGGCCATACTTTAATTTGTTTTAAGCTACATTCATGGGGTTAACAGCAATTGTTGTGCAAATTTGACCAGTTGTGTTTCCGCGGTACAAAGGTCATTTTGTGTTTAACAACTTAATATTTAGTTCATAAGGTAAATATTCACAACAAATAAATTTTGTAGAAGATAAGTTAACTAGAAAAAAGACTGATTTTAACATGTTAAATACGTTTCCTATAGGGTATGCGCTTTATTTGGTACATAGGTAAATTTTAAATTTCAATGAAAACAAACTGAATTCGACAGGAAAGGACTTGATTTAGAACCGCGAAACCTAACCGGCTTGCAAGGCGAAGATCTTTGCCTCTAAGCCAAATCGCTCTTTACATACTTGATATTAGTTTCAAACCTAAAATAGTTTAAAATTCAATGAATCGGCCGAACTGTAAACCACATCCCCTACACACGTAAATTAATGACGAAGCCACGATACACCATTATTAACAATAGAGACTGACAGGAGTCATGATCTTTTTCTATGGGTTTGCAAGGTGGTGTGGCGTTGATTTTTAATGAAAGGAACAATTTCAGCAGAGTAATTTATCTTGAAAATAGAATTTTACTGTGGATATCGATGGCAGGACAAGGTGAATGAAATTATCGAATCCGTTGATAAAGGATCACTTCAAGTATAAAATGGTTGTTACATTCTGTTTTCAGAGCCTTGTTAAGAGCATACCCAATTTTATTTGGCGTGTTTGTAGAGCTTTAATCATATCATCGTCGTCGTCATCATATCATCATCATCATGTATCAGCATCATCGATACGTAAAGAGCGAATTGGCGTAGAGGCAAAAAGATCTCGCCGTATAAGCTGGCGTTTCGCGGTTCGGAATGCAAGTCCTGCCATTTGGAATGCGGTTATTTTCATAATTAAAAGCGGGTAACCCATATGAAACGGATGAAATGTTACAAAATTTTCATTTTTTAGTTACGTGTCTACTAAATTGTTATGATTGGTAATATTTACAAGTTGAAATATTAAGTTGTTAAACACAAATATAGACATTTTACGGGAAAAACGGAAAACCACACTGTATCGTCGTCATCATTATAATCGTCGTCGCGCATCATATCATCACCAGCATGCACAGCATCATCCGCATATATCAGTGCATATCATCATGCATCATCATCATCATCATCGCTCCACATGAACTCCATACTGTTTCTATTCATGCCTATATTCATTATCCCAAATGCAGAAGGTGCGCCATGAATGTCCTTGGAGTTTTCTTGCTTATATTCAGTAATCACGTGTAATTTATTGCGTACTATAACATCGCTGGAATGTGTAGTGATTATCTTTTCCTTTAATTTTCAATTTAGTATTAACACCCATAAATTCAGAGCCCTTTCCTGTCTATTTGGACGATTTGAGCCCAAATATGCTACGAGTACATTTTATTGACATCCCGAAGTTGAACGCTGATTTCATTTTCCAGGCAATGACGTTAAGCCCAATATGTTTATTTTATGTGCACCAGAAATTTCGTTGTAATACCTGTCATAATTAAGAAGTTAGGAGGACAAAGTGTAAAACTTAGATGATTATTTTTTCACTTGCAGACACAATCTTAGCCAAAATGTGTTGGAACACGACTGCTCTGTTTGCCCCGATTATTTGCAGCAGTTCTCTTAAAAAGATATAAGGAAATCGTTCTTGTCAACTTGGGTTGGGAGGCGTGGAGCATTCTCTATCCATGCACCCGTCCCTATCCCCACCAATCCATGTTGGGTTCTTGTAGGGTCTCAAGAACAAAATTACGGATTCAACCTTGTCAGGGGGGAAGAGTGGGGCATTTGAAGGAGAGCCTATAAAAGTGTTCCAACCAAAAAAAAAACCCTTTTTGGCTAAGATTGTAGCTATACAAAAAATTACATCACTACAGTCCTACAGGATCATTCCATCAGGTTAGGACTCAAGTGTGACATGGCTCTGGATCATCAAAAGTATCACACTTAGATACAGTATTCATGTAAGATGCACCTTGGGTGTGGTAAGAAATTGCCAAAGTTTGTAGACATACGCACGCGTCTTTTCCGAGGTATGATAGAAACCATGCCGGTTTGTAAGGACATTAGACACGGTGTCTGTGTAAGTTGAATTTCACAAATTCAAGTTGTGAGACATGTTTAGTATTGAATTTGTCAAAGGATTTTGTGTTACTACTTGAATGAGTGGCATAAAAGCACCGAACCAAAGATGAAATTATTTAATTGTGACCAATTAAATCAAATATGCCAGATTTGCTTGTTTTGAAATGGCGTCTATGTTACGTCCGCATTATAAGCATTTGGGTCACATTTCAGTTCTGGATTTGTAATGTGTAATTTATTACCACAACTTAAGTTGTTTCTGATGTTGCGTGTTTGTCCCTAAACATATCATTTAGTTAGTTAGGTTGTATGAATTATGCACGATTTTGTCATTGTACCAAAAATGTGTGCAAAAAATGTTGTTTGTGACATAAATATGTACATTAAATTTGTCACAATTTGCGGAAGACCAATTATACCTTAAACTAAATAATTGTAGGTCTAAGCGACACAAACTGCAACATGTAAAACTAGTGTAGTGGTGGTAAATCCCCACCATAGCAGAAGAGAAGAACAATTTACCACAAATGTCAAAACCCATATGCTCTAAAAAATGGGGACGACCTAACACAGGAGCACTGCAAAAATGAACAAATCTGACCAGTTCACTTTTATTTGGTTACAAACTTCAAAAATTAAACTTTGCTTTAGTGCATTTGATACTCTTTCATTAGTAACAAACCTCAATATTTTAAAGTCATATTGTAAATGTTAACAAAATAAGGGAAATTTGTGAAATTCAGGCGCAACACAGACACCGTGTTCGAATGTCCATCAAACAGGCATGTTTTCTATATACCTCGGACTACAGCTAGACACATGTAGCCCGGGCAATAGCCCGGGGCTACGCCTAGAGTAATAGGATATGTGTGTTTGTCCGACGGAAAAACCTGTCGGAAAAACAAAGTTTTAAAATACTTCACTACTGACCTCCAATTGGTATAGTCAGGACTCCGTGGTGGGGTTAATTATCCGATAAAAATTATAGGACAAAAAAAAGCAATCTGAGGTATAGTAAAAATTTTCTGCAGTTTTGATTGGAATTTTAAGAAGTGCAAAATTTTGTATACTTGTGCCTTCAATTTTTTTCATTTTGCGCCAGTTATTTACGCCAAAACATCCTCGTAAGTACACTGGACATGAATGCACATCCGTTAGAAAATAAGAATCAGTGACATTAGGTATGGATAGTGGTCGAACAGTACCCTTCGAAGCCGTATTTCTAACGGGAAACAATGGAACAACTATGTGCTCTCAAATTCCTTTTTAGAAAAGTACTTACAGTTTCCCTAAACATCTCCATCGACAGTAGTAAAGCCAATGTAGCAATTCTATGAAAAAGAACCCTTGTCGATTGTTAGGGTAACACGTCGAAAATGCAATGAAATACGTACTCAAGGTACTGGCCCCAGCTGCAGTCTCACGTTAATCAATGTGGTTGCTACTTCTTTCGTTTACCATCTGGGAACGGCGCGGTCAAATATGTTGAGCATGTGAGCATATGCAAATCGTAAAGTTGTTGCTGTGCAGAGGTAAAAATTAGCCATCCAGGCACGCTGGCACAAGGAAGTTGCGATGCAGGCGACGCCATTGGAAATACAATTTTTTTTTTCACCAAACAGAAATTTGAACAATAGAGTACAAATTTCTAAATTTTTTAAATCCAGATTATACCCTCGAGAGATGTAAACACATGGCGCTGCTGCGATAGAATCCTGGATAGAAGCCGACGAAAACTGCCGATTTTTCCGTCAAACGTAAGTGTCGCATTGATAGTAACGACCGCAAAATGCCTTAGTTAACATTAATCCCTATGAATTGCTCACTTGGGCAGATGTGGGACCAAAACGTCTACAGGCATTATTGCCTATGGAATGTAACATCGATTTGTCGCTGGCTACCATATTGTCCGCAACCAAGTTGTAGCCCTATGCGGATACAACCCGGGTTGCGGCGCCGGTGGGGTTACCAGAAACTGCGTATGGATTTGTAAGTCAAGGTGAGTAAATGTTCAATTTTAAATCGTGATGACCCTGCCAATAGCATATACTTCATTCTCTGACCTAGTACACAACCACCCAATTACGGAGTGTACTAGTCAGAGCACCCCCCCCCCACCCCCCCCCCCCCCCCCCCCCCCCCCCCCCCCCCCCCCCATCCCCCCTGGCAATAACAAAACCGCTCAGTTGTTCCAGGTTAATTTATGAAAGCATGCGTGCTGATGCTTGAGTGAATTCTAGTTTTAGATGCCTGTAGCGTCGGCGATTCACGGCAAACAGCGCCGAAATCTGACGTACAAACATACATTTGTCACGTGAAATATATCTTAAAGAAAAAAGTAGGACGAAGTCCAAAGTGAACAAAAAACCATTGGAGGGCTGAGTATGTGAAAATAACGGTAAAGGGTGGAATTTTTGATCCTAAACATTTGCACTATTTGCCGCTGCCAGGCGATTCACCGCCATCTTAATAGACACGCTTTGAAAAAAATAAATACATTTAAAAAAAAAAAAAAAAAAAAAATACGTAAATTAAAAAATCAAGTTAGCCGGAAGTCATTGCCCTCAAATTAGAAATCACGTGCCTAGGTATTTTGGTAGTATGCGTAAGTATAATACTATGACAAAAACCTTATCCTATTTCGTAACAAGCTGGCCAAGATAGCTGGTTTCAAACAGACTTACATGGCTTACGATAATGATACTAGAGAAAAAAGTGATGAGAATTTTGTTACGTAATTAGCTTGAGGTTGCATCCGAATCGCACAAACGTGTGGAGGCGATAAGCATATTGTAACAATGGGTCCAATTATATCTACTGAAAATTCTCTAAAAAGGACCAAATTTCAAACCTGCATGCAAGGGTGAGAGTAGACTTCTACTATTCATTTTGTCCAGTATCTTTCGTTTAAATTAGTTGCATGTGAAAAATGGCATAAATTATGGGAAACCATCCGTTTATTTGAACTAGGGCGCGCTGTTATTTTGGGGTGGCGAAGGAGGTCACGGATCAGAAACGAGTTCTGCCAGAAGGCGAAGTTCAGTATTTACACATAATCACCGGTCTATTGCGGGGAAATGAGAATACTAAACACGTCACTGAAAGTACATGTATGAGAACAGTGCTTTAGTCGTTGACAGTAAGACCACCTGGTTGGCCGCCATTTTGTGTTTTTTTAACCTGTACAGGTCGATTAAAGCAATATTAGCACATTTTTTTGAAGGGCGCCCCAATTTTCAAAATTTTGGAAAGATTTTAAAAACCCATGTTTTGCATACTTGATTGATTAAAACTGGTAGTAAACTATACCTGTGAATGTTAAGCTAGAAAATGTCTATGTGTCACAAACGAAGGAATTTTGTACTACATGTAGAATAATTATTATCGGGGATCCCCGATAATAATTCAACGGCTGCTGGAAACGGCCTTTCCAATGTGAAATAGCCGGGAAATAGCGCCATGTACGTGTCTACGCTATCCATTAGGTTTTAATAGTTCGTGCAAGTCAAGTTAGAGGTTATTTCTCGAGGTGGCATATTTCATCATGGACGGAATAAACGTAGCATTTCCAGCTCTGCCGTTACGTCCAATCTGGGATCCCAAATTTAATTGACAAAATCGCTTATTGTGTGATAAATACGCATTTTTAGCATCTCGTTCACAGGTATAGCTTCCTAGAAAATTACCAACGTAAATGTGCAAAAATATTAAAATTTTGAAAATTGGGGGCGCTCTTAAAAAAGGTGCCCAATATTGCTTTAAAAAGTCGCCGATTTCTTCTTTGGCCGTAAGGGATGTGCAATTCATAAAGGAGGTGGCATGCGGTTATGGAGCTGTTGAATCAACCTTAACGATGAGGTAAAGTTGGATAATATCGTTTGTAGCGTGTGTTCCAAGTTCAATTCAGCAACTTGGCCTTGTTCCAAATGTTTTTCAAGTGGTGACGCCGCAAGCTGGCAACATCCCGGGGCCACCCAGGGTTGCGTCATGATTCCGAATGCAGGTTATAGACTCGAGATGGGATTATTTAGGGCATGTCACATGCCAAATATATACGCATTTCAAAGTAATTCAATACAAGGTACATAAATTTGGCAGTCATATTTGCCATAGTTTTGTATGTATAATTTTTACTTTTTTTATTTCTTGTAAACCAATATATGAAAATTAGAATTATTTCAAAGAGTATTTATACATCATTCAAAAAAACAAACAACATCAATGCTACTGCGCAACGATGGTCCCGTGGGCGGTTACGACGGGGAAAATACAATTCTGAAATTTTCTCTGAAAAACACAGATGAATATTGCATCCGACCTCTAAAAAAAAAACCAGACCTAAAATGCAATGGGGACTGCTATCACATAGTATATTGTGCTGTAGTTTACCGATCTTAAGTAGTGTCATTTCGCACCTAATTCGAAAATTTAATTACAAGAGTTCCCAGCATCAGGTTTTTAAGGATGATAAAATTCATAATTCATGGGGAAAGCCTTAGAGTGTTCACCAAAAAATGCCAACGGAGTGGCCGTTTCGTTTGATTTTGATGGATCAGTAAGGTATCATGATGGAAAATTTATTAATCGAACTGCGCATGGGTACAACATTGACCGTGTGGATTCATCATAAAAAACTTCTATGAGCATGATGAGTCACAAGCACACTTCTGGTTCACCGAACGGTCACCGGCGGTCAGTGACGTCATTAATTAGTAGCGCACTTCATTAATTAGATAATCAAATTTTAAAGCACAAGTGTTTGTGCTCGGACTAACCTTAGGACAAGACGCATGCGTTATGCGATGTCTACAAACTTTGTCAATTACTTACACACCCAAAGGTGATCTTACATAAAATAACTGTATCAAAAGTAGTGTGTGATATTTTGATGATACAGAGCCAGTCACACTTTGGTCCTACCTGATGGATGTACCCACAGTGTAAATCAAACAAACAACATGAAGTGTGAACAAGGCCAAGACTACATCATATTCATATAAAGTGTTGCAAAAGCCTAAAGCAGGTCAGGGATAAGCGCTCAAATAGGGAGAGAGATCAATCCGCTTCCGATTGAGCGACTAACGGCGAAGTGGAGTGTGTTCACCTAAAATCATAACCACCAATTTTGTTAAAACCTCGATTATAGTACATATTATATTCACATTTTACTCCGTCAGTTAATGATCTGTAAAAATCAAATTAAAAGTGCATAAATCGAACTCAAAAGATGCTGAATTACTTCCAATGGCATTTGGATGTGCATCGCCATTTGTTGCTACAGGATGCTCATCGCAGAGCCTTTCGGCTTACTGCACATGTGCAGAAGCCACCGACTTAACATTTCAGATTAATACGCACCGCGATGTCAAATTTCTTTCACTCCTTATAGAAAAATATTGTTTTTTAAACCTGTAACCTAAAGATGAGGATATAGTTGGACACAAATAATATTGCAAAATGACACACATTGACACTCATTTTTGGACTATATTTGTGATAAGATGGGGAATGGGGATTTCCCTGAAAGTTGCAGGAAAACGATGTTTTCTGCATGGTGTGTTTCTCAAAATGCGAGTTTATTTCTAAAAATCTCAACTTTTACCTAATGTAGTAAAAAAAGTGGGGTATTGAAATTTTTTTGGGGTCCGCTGATTTGATATCTATAAGTCGGCCCTATTTTCGGTCACTTAAGAAACAAACAGTTTAGACTGGAATAATAGCGAAAGGCATTGTGGGAAAAATGGATTCCCGTGAGAGATTGCGTGTTAACTTTTCCGGTCTGAGAGTAACGAAGTACCGGACAAAAACGTTCAATTTTCTCGCTAGGTTCTGTAGGTTCAGACCCAATTACGATACTTATTAAAAAAAAATTATAGTTCACGGAACCCTTGACTGCCAAAACTTCCATAGAACCCCTCCGTTTCCGGAGATAGTGAGATTTAGTTTCAATTACACACACTATCTATGACGGAATGATAACGTTAATCTCTCTCGCGCAGTGCCAATTTAGATAATAATCTTTCGCAGTCTGTGACACAGACTACACCATTTCCGGCGCGTATGGATTCCCCATGGTCGATGGTTCATGCCCGGTAATGCCCAATGAATTGTGTTTACCTTTTCACCTGCGGCAATCATTCGATTATTTGTTTTCCAAGCCAGCGGGAGGCGATTTACGTTTTAAACAGGGGGAATGGCACAAATCGATGACTTTAGCGAAGAATTTTTGGTCTTCGTGTAAAGATGGATAGAAAAACTATGCTATGTCGATTCAGTACGAGAAAATCCACAACCATACGCTAGAATGGCGAGGACAGAGATGCTGCCGCTGATGCGCATTCCGGTAAAGCGAGGTAAGTCATGTCTATTCTCAAATTACCCTTTAAAATCGGAACAAGATTAAATTTTCTTCTGAAAAGTTCATGATACTTGATAGTGATGCATTTTTCAGAAAATACCTTCAGAAGAGTATTACTAAAACTCTTTAAAAACTGGTCATTTCATTTCAACCCAACTGCATAATAAGAGAAGAAAACCAAAGATATTTAAAGTGTAGAAATAAAATAAAACTATCGAAGATTCCCTTTTTTTTTTCCCCCCTTACTATTGTTGAATAACATGCGCGATCGTAATCACAAAACAGTTCGCTTACACAATCATAACACTGCGCTTGACGACAATGGGCTATCAATGGAAGTCACAAATCAAATGTGTATCAGTGAAAAAATCTCGGAATGTAAGCGGAGTTTAATCACTGAGTTTGCTTCATTGTGATGTTTCCTGGTCACTTTTGAAGAAAATTCTTCATCAAAAGGTGGGTTATTTGAGATAAAAGTCCAGAAACTTATTGGTCCAAATATTAAGACTTTCGGGAAATTATTTCACCATTTTTTCGACCTAATTTTCTTTTATTTTTTTTAAAAGTCGATTGAATATTCAGAAACCGTATTCAGCCGTTTTTAGCACTTTAAATGACGCGAAAAAGGAAACAAAATACGTCAAAATCGTACTACTAATTTTACTAGTCGGCAGGTATACAATACGCAACTTACTTCTACAAAAAATCCCCAACATGAAAACCCTTGATTTCCTGTTGCGGCATATTTATCCGTCAAAAAATAACGGAAATCCTGATTTTTTCCTGTCTAGGCCAAGATTTTAAACGAGAGCATCAACGGCATGGAACCCTCGCTTACAATTTATAGCACAGAGGCGGCGGAAGCTTAGGAAGGGCAAAAATGACATGATTAACTCTGTTGGTAAAAGAATATTAATGCAAAAAAACTGTTTTTCCCCTTAGGCAACTTAAGTGTTAATAAACCGACGTAAAACCGACGTTGTGTTTTCTAGGGAGATATCTAGTTTTTTCCATAGGGCCTATGTATACGTACCAAAATTGAAATTGTTGCCGAAAACACCCAACATTACACCTGACACTCAACATG
>JAMKCH010047367.1:0-11013 GCA_023653785.1 Ophioderma brevispina | reverse complement strand
TCAGTAGCACAGTTTGCTACCCTAAACAAGTACTTGCTGGAATTTTCAACCCCTAAACAATCTCCAAGCTTATCCTTATCATTTGCTACCCAAAAGAAGTACTTGTCTTCCCCCATATCCTAAGGAGGTGTGCTTAGAACGCCATTGTTTCAGATCACTTCAAACACAGGCTCATTTGATGACTTAAATCACCCAGATCCCCTTTTTGAAGAAAAAACTGAAAAAAGTGCAAAAACAGGTGCCCCATCAAAAAAATCCAAACTGGCTGCCAAATTGGTCACAAATTTGATTTTATTTTTAGACCCACGAAGTACTTTGTGGGTCTATAGTACTGGGGTTTTGCAGCCCAATGGTTTTGTGAACTGCGTGTTTATCTTATAATCTTATTGTCCTATGAAATTTTGCATGTGTATTTGGATGACGTGGGAAAATAATGCAGCGTTTTCGTTTGCGACAATAAGGTTGTGAAAGCCAGGTTTTGGGTCTAAACAAACAAATTGGTTGAATTTTTGTTCGTACGTTTCATACAGCTCCTTTTGGATGTGTGCATTGTAAATGGCTATGAAAGCAGTTCGGAATAGCAAAAGTCACTCACTGTAAGCCTCTGGCAAGCTTCCCCTTATCACTTGTCTTACATGTAGCCTTATGTTATACCTTAGTTATGTCAATCAGTGTGCTTGCAATTGTGTTTGTTTACTGATTAGGGTCACAACCTTGCAATTTCACATGTCAGATGTCATTGCATTTGCTAGTACATAGTTTTACAATGGACTATGGGTGTAACATTTCTGCACATGAGTAATTTTGAAAAATGGTTTATATTTCCTCAGAATGTAAATTTTGTGTTTTTTCCATAAGCCCAGTGCATGCCCCCAATCGATTGACACTTATGACTGCTCAATAAACTATTCGGTCCTGAAGTCAGATAGTATACAAATACTACATGGTTGGAGGGGAAATAGTGGCAATCTATTTTCCCGAGGTACTGGCTACAGGCCTACCACCCCGAACCCGGAGGGTGAGGGGTGATAGGCCTTAGGCCAGTACCGAGGGAAAATATTTGCCTATTTCCCCGACATAGCATGTAGTATTTGTTTTATTACACCTTATAAATGTTTATGATATAATTTGCATAGATAAATTTAACCATATCGTGTTGACTGTAAGTGTAAAGTTGGCTTTTAAAAATCGCCATCCCGTTTACAACCTGCCTACAAATGAACATCGCCCCCAACAACTCGCACAATTTAGCACACTTCAGCTTCCGCAAGAGAACTTCCTTTTTCCGTACACTAGTCTGTAAAACTATTCACAGCCTTCCGGCCGACAAATCGCGTATTTTTTACGCATCTTTATTGTATTAACGCAGCAATTCTGTCGTCTGTCAAAGACGCTGACCGACTACTGGCGGCGGCCATTTTTGTTGTTGTTGTTAACAACGGAGCAAGTTCCTTCTTTCTGGGAGAACCGTAATAACTATAATGTGTGACTTAACGCTACCTGGATACTTTTGCTCTGGGTACATGAGGTTAGGGAAAGTATAAAAAATCCGCACGGGAAATAGCTCAAATTCACAGATAGCTCATTTTATCATCCCTGTGTCCAGCACAATTAACCAATGAAATGAAAGGACTTATGCCTATTATCTCATGAATATTTATAAGGTGTATATATAATCCTCTACCCCGTAAAAATCATTTCTTTCTCAATTTAAAAAATAAATGTCTGGAATTTCCCTGATCCCTAACCTTTCATCTGTGTGTGTGTGTGTGCGGGCTGCGTGTGTGTTTGTGTGTGCATGCGTGTGTGTGTGTATGTGTGTTTGTCTTTATGCCCTGTCTGTTGGCCCGTCTCTCCTGGCCTGTCATTTTTGTAGGTGTGGACTCCCTCGTTTATGGAATTACGTTTGCATCATTGGAGGAAAAACACCCTCAAATTGAATGTAAAGGGCATTATGCAATTTTCAAAAAAGTTAGGAGTTCATGCATAGCTTTATCAAGGCCTTTGATATTTATTCAATTTGTTTGAGTCCGCCCCCCTCTGGACCGCTCAAAGCTGAGTCGTAATCCGCTCGGCCTCACGCCTCCGGCGTTCGACACCGCCTTCGGCGCACACTCGCTGTTGGTGGATAAAAATGCGAGCCGTCTTTGACACAGACTATGGAGTTCATTGATGAGTTGTGTTTATGTGTTTTTGCTGTTTGGCTAGTATGGAATTGAGTTCATTGAATGATTTATGTTCTTCGAGTTATTTTGGTGATTATGATGAGTTCCTCAATGGCGCGTATGTTCAAGAGTTATTTTAGTTATTTTTGGTGAGTTATGGAGTTCATCGATTAGTTTGTTTAGAGTTTTTTGATTTTTTGCTTTTTTTAAGTTTTTTATTTTTTTCTTGGTATTTTTGTGTGTTAGGGTTATAATGATTTCATTGATGATTATGTTCTTAGAGTTATTTTGGTGAGTTGAGTTAGGAATGGAGTAATTTTTGGTGAGTTATGGCGTCCAAAGGGGCCATTCCATCATTTACCTTGGAAGGGCAATGCAATTTTATTTCAAATTAAAGTGCCATTCGTTCATTTACCAAGGGAAAGGGAATCCTCATTTCTAATTATTAAAAGGCTATTCCTCCACTTACCAAATAAACAGTCATTCCTCAATTTACCAGTTAAAGGCCATTCCCAATTAAAGGGGCATTATATGATTTTCGAAATGTTTACGATTATAATTGGATTAAAGAGGCAGCATGTAATTTAAAAAAAAAATATGACGGAATGTATTTTTTGCAAACCATTTGAAGAAGAGCACCCTTGGGTTCATGTTGACCTCAAATACTTTGTGCTACACTACATTTTCTATTTTGCCAAAGCAATTTTTTTCCAGCTTGATCTATTTGTTTAAAAACTGTCCTGCCAACCATAACTTGTCTTAGGTGTCTCATGCATTGCATCTCCAAGGATCATTCCAGTTCCACCATACAGAAGTGGGTCTTATGCATCATTTATGCTCTCGTTTAATTCAATTTGCTTAATTTTGGTGGCAATATGTACCCATGTTTTGGGTAAAGGAATCAAGCTATGCAACTTTCATCTCACAATAGCTTTTCGTTTGTCTTAAAATGCCATTTTTTTGCTTAAAATTGAGCCTGAGGCTCTTTCTTCTTTCCCATAAAATGCGCATCCGATTTATAATGGCATTCAAAAGTTTAGTTTTATTATAACACTTGCTGAAATTTTGACTTGTGTGGTGTTTGCGGTTTTAAAAACTGTAGGCCTTTTAATGTCATAAAAATGCCTCCATTGAAACCCATATTCCAATGAGTGTTTTTCGTCAAATTTTAAATTGATGCCACAGGAAATGGTAAGTGTCACACAGCTCTAATCTTCAGAAAATGAGGAATCAACAATTCAGATGAGGGCTCACCAGTTAGAATTTAAAACATTGGAATGATATGTACTTTCACTGTAGACTCGATTATGGGAATGTTCCTACTATGGTCTAATGATGCTCGAACCTTGCCCGTCTCCAAACATTGCAGAACTGGGCTGCGAAGCTAATCTTCTGCGCAGCGAAACAAACCATGCAAGATCCCCACTTTTGAAACAGCTGCACTGGCTACCCGTGAAGGAGCGTATTTACTTTAAAACCATGCTCTACATTTACAAATGTCTTGCAGGGTTGGCTCCGGCTTACTTACCTTATGGTCTTACTCTGTATAATCCAGTGCGCAAGGGATTACGTTCTGCATCAGATTCTACTACTCGTCTAACTGAACTAAAAATCCAGAACCGGACCCTAAGATCGGCTGCTGATAAAACCTTCTTCTATGCTGCTCCAAAACAATGGAACACTTTACCTATAGCAGTTCCCCCGTACCTCATGTTCTGTACCAGTGTTCAAGAAAGCTCTCAAACATCATCTGTTTTCCCCCTTCATCACATTGAAATTCCTTGCATTTGCTTTTTTTGTCAGTTACTCTTCTTTCTCATTGTATTTTGAATTGGATGCCATGCATTTTTTTCATGTTTTTTGTGGGTTTATTTTTGCGCTGTGGTCCTTTAGGATTGCGCGGTATACAAACCCATTGTATTATGTGTATTAATTACTTTTTGGGAAAGCACCCCCGCGTCCAATTTTGAGCTAAAACTTGCCAATTTCAAACGAAAAGTCATGGTGAGATATTAAATTTGCATAGAATGATTCCTTGCAGTCCAAAACATGGGGGGGTATTGCCACAAAATGAAGGTGATTAACCAAAAACTTATCGAGTTATTGTAAAAAAATATTATTTTTGGCCAATTTGGAGGCCATTTTGGATTTTCGTTTTCGTTGGGGCACCCTGTTTTTCTCCCGCACTTTTTACTTTTTTTTTTTTTTCCAAAATGGTATAGCCATCCTGAAGTCATCATTTTAGCCTGTGTTTGAAGTGAGTGACACTGGACCCAAATATAACCCTCTATAGACCACCTCTATTAAAGACACACTATCAGTGAATTTTGAAAACTAATTGAATTTGCAGGAATACTTCAAAGTCAGTGAAGGATAAGTTTGTAGAATTCTCATAAGTTACCTTTTCCAGCCGTAGTATTGACAGAAATAGGAAGAACACGGCAGTGTTCCAAATACGATTCCCATTCAATACGTGTTGTAGTAAGTGTCCGTTCGGACCGTAACTGACTAAAATCTCAGATTTTGCCCTTATTTAAGTTGCTTCTGGTCTTATCATTTGCAGGTATTTAAGGATACCTGTACTTGTTGCTACATGCAAAAATCTGATTTTTGATGATTTTTTTCGATTGCTGATTTAGCACATCCACTGATCGTGTCTTTAATAAGTAAACCCACAACCATACCTTTCAACCCAATAATAAGACAGGATTACTACCTTAGTTTTTTCACACCACAGACTATTATAGGCCTAAGCACATTCGTGCTTGTGCAACAATCAGAAAATAACTGGGGAAGGTAGCTTTTCAACCAGGAAAATATCTGAGGAATTTAGTGTTTAACCTGGAAATCATCTGAGAAAGTTTGTATTTTCAACAGGGACATTGGGGGTAGTTTGATTGTACCATACAACCCTTGTTGAGACCACCATTACCCATTTTCAACTTTATGTTCATGTATAAATATGTCACACTATATTCTGGCCCTTGGATTCTTGCATTAGTTCACATTAGGCATATTAGCTATTTACTATAATTACAACTCAAACAATATGTTGTGACCGTCATTATTTTTCAATTTAGTATTAAGCATGAAAAATACACAGAGAAGTCGCTATGCCCACCCCACGGCGTGCCCGGCTAAGTTCAGATTATTTAGTGACTTTCCTTGCTACAGGGGCTCTTAATTTTTTGTCCTGTTTCATGGTCACAAGCATGCAGGTTGGCACTTTTCGATCCTTCAGCAGCATTTAACTGCGGCTGAAGGGGACTTTAACCAAGGCCTGCATGCACATATATGAACGAGACCACAATTTTGCCACATGATTCCTGTTACAAAGTGTAAATCGCCTTTTGAGGAGGATCTGAGACACTGGCCCGGCATTTCAGATCATTTCATTCCTTGCAACCTTACGAAAAGTTAACTTGTGGCCAAATGGATGCCAGCAGACCGTTTACACCATGCAAAAATATCATTTGAAAAGTCTTGAGGACGCCCTATTTTTCAAATGTGCCAGTGTCTCTGTTATACTAGGAGTTACCTGGTGTACAAATAGTAAACAGTGGTAAAGAAGAAAATGTGTTTTGATTAGATCTTTGTGTTTGGGTACTATCTTGTCATGAAGATTGGAATTGGAAACATAAAAAATTAAATAAAAAATCCCCTACCGGATCCGACCCTAATTGTCCCTATTTTATGCCAATCAATCAAACATTTCAAGTTAGGCTAAAGGCTAAAAACAGTAAAATTTTTTTTTCCCAAAAACATCAAGTGTCACTTAGTTCTGGTTGGGGGTTGCACACAAGCCACTTCCGTTTTTGTGTTGTTATCTACATGTACCAATTAATATGTTTTTTATCTCTGTTTTACATCTATAAAACAACATTGGTTATGCAAAATATGCGGATTATGGACCCTCGTTACAAGTGGAATGCACCCTGTCTCTCTCTTAGAAGTTTTAGATTGGAACTCGCCAGAGGAAGTGGCCCCAGGCGCTCCAGGCCACTTCAGCGATTTCTTTTTTCAAACCTGTAAATAAACAGCGCCCCTATTTTTTCACCAAGTGCTTTTTTTTGGCGCACTGCCTTGTGTTGGAAAATTAGTGTAGTAGTAAGGGACCCCTGGTAAGTGGATAAGCGTAACGCGCCCGTTATTTGTCAAGGCATGATGATTTTTATGCTTTGTTAACTAATAATAAAAGTCGGGATATCGACCTTTTTTAGGCGCAGAAGAAGCCCAGAACAGAAGAAGAAGAAGAAGCAACAGTCGTAAATGGCCCTTCAGGACCAGCTTTAAGTGCATTAAGTGTCTGTTTTTCATAATGAACAGGCAATAAAGTTGTTGATATGCCCCCAGTTGCCCCCTTGGGCCCGAAACAAAAATGCGGGATTTTTGGCAACAATTCAGCGATTTTGGGGCCCAAAAATCACCAAAGTTTGGGAAGAACAATCTGCGATTTTGGGCCTAAAATTGGTTGAAAATAACCAAATATTTGATACTTTGACCCCCAGGATTTCCTTTTGCCCCCCACCCAAATGTCACTTTGCCCCCCCCCCCCCGTTTGCCCCCCAGGAAAAAGATGGTCTGGCGCCAGCCACTGTGATATGACCTAACACTATAGCAACGTAGAGACAAAAAATGGGAATTTTGCTTTTGGAAGGAAAAAAAATCCATGATCGGACTTTTAAGCCAATCAGGATAGCCACATTTTTTTTAAGAGCGCCCCCATTTGAAAATTTGATATTTTTTGCACCGTTATGTTGGAAAAAAAATGTTGTAGGAAGGAAATATACCTGCGAACGAGAATGCTATGCTAAAAAAGCGTATTTGTTTATAATACAATAAGCGATTTTGTAATTGGAATTGGGATCCCAGATTGGACTTAACGGCAGGGCTGGAAACGCTACATTTATGTCCGTCCCTGATGAAATAGTGCTACCTCAAGGGGGAAAGAAGAAAATAACCTCAACTTGACTTGCCTGAACCAATTACTACAAAACTAATGGAATGAGCCGTTAGGACAACACGTATCATGGCGTTATTCCCGGCTATATTTTCACATCGGAAGGCCGATTTCCGCAGCCGTGGATTGAATTAGTTAAAAACCTGGTGAGATAGGAGCAGGGGATGATATAGGAACATTGTACGAGGCTAGAGGGGTGTGGCAAGAAGAGCACGTTTGACGTCATGCTAACAGAAACGAGTTTGTGGTTAGGCCCGTCCACACGGGCACGAACAGCGAAGGTTCGGTCGCTGTTAGTGCGTCACCATAAGATTTCTTATGTAGTAAACCCAACGAGTTGTATCGTGGTTAGCTTAACAACGAGTGCGTCTACACGGCCGCTAACAGCGAACTAACCCGATGTTAGCTAACAGCGACACTAACAGCGAAACTAACCTCGACCGTTTGAACGTGAAATATCGGAGATCTCCGATATACAATATCTAATTACATCAAATCCCTTCGTTTGTGACACTCAAAAATTTTCGAGCTTAACCAACCATTCACAGGTATAGTTTACCAGACCAGTTTACCAAGCAAACCGTTTAAACAATCTCAAACATTTTTGGAAAAAAAAATTGGGGCAGCTCTTTCAAAAAATGTGCAATATGCTTTAAGGAGGCTATATCGGGGTATCAAGTGACGTGGCCATGGATGCAACAAGTTCATTTCATGAGCTTTTGAAAAATAAAAAATAACCAGTTCCTATGAATTTTACTGAAGCCACTAAAGATGTCGTGGTCACGACATACTGTTCGAATCCGAATTTTTGGTCAAAATTGAAGTTAAAGGTGGAGCTTCTGGTTTGCATTTTTATACCTTTAAGGTACCCAAAATAAAAGTGACATCATCTCCTACACAAATAGCCCTGTGAATAACACCATAGGTTATAAAAAACGGGTTTCACAAACTATCGAATGCGTCTATTCAATAGCTTTGCGTGTCCAATATCTCAAAGCACTCAGATAAAATGCGACGGAATACGATTCGCGGGGACAAAGATGCTATCAGTGATTCAAAATCGATAATAGGTCGTCAAGATTTAAGACAAATACATATATGTTTATATTGAAATATTAATCTAAGGAGCTTACAGCCTGCTGAGAACCACATCATTATTAACTTAATCTCATCTCTGCAGGTGGCACAAAATGGCATAGACGTCTGGCAAATGAGATCTCTGATATGGATCCTATGTATATCCAGAGGTTCCATGCTAAACACCGAGGTTTTGCTTGAAACACGATTGGTCAAGGTAATCAGGGTGCCGTGTTGGAACTTAATCTTTGACAAGTTGGATTGTTTTGCTGGTCAATATTTCCATGTTGCCAGTTCTGAATACACATGTTGCGACTTCAACAATGGTTTAAAGGTGATGCAGTGTCCCAACATTGCTATGATTCTACCAACAGCATGGAAAAAAAGCACATTGTGGCGCTTCCTGAAAAATCTAGCTTATTGCTGAATTTGAAGAGGGCTGTTGAAATTGGTGCTGATTTGCCAGATAGGATATCATAGGTTATCGTATCCAAAACAGTGGTTCTCAAATATTATCTAGCCAGAGTGGGTACAATGTCTGGTGCTTCCACTATTCCCGCAAGGTCCTTGTCGTGCATTGTTGCTCCCACAGTGGGCAGACCATTGTCTGTGAGTGCTGTTCCAGCAACCACAGGCGGTGTCGTATCGCTTCCAGGTCAAGCCCCATTTGAACAGAGAAACCTTAGATCGGCTGATTCTTGTTCTCGATCTGTGAGACATCGCCATTCCGCCCATAAGGAGTGCAGCTCCAGGTGGAAGATGCTCTTCAGGTTCAATACCAATAGATGTTACTTGGTTGATAGCAAGTTCTTTTTTCCCACCAATGGCGACCTCTTAGTAGGACTTGTAGAGGATAATTAAAGGGGTGGTGACCGTGCTAAGAAACTCTGTTGAATTAAGGAGGCTAGCAGCAGGTCTCTGTCTGCATATAGGGTGTTTCACATTAGATTACTTGGCAGCTACGCGTTCTTGCATGCTTGCCACATCATGATGGATGTCTCGTGAGCACTTCCTGCTAGAGTATAAGTTTTAGTTTGCAGTTGGCAAAGACATCCTGTGATAAGGCCAGCAGGAGGATCAGATTCTTGGCAAGGTGTCGATCTGTCCCCATACAGGGCGGGTGCATGCTCTGCACATCAGTAGCACAGTGCGAGTGCTGTGCATGCTCTGACAACATCAAGTAGCACAGTGACGAGTGCTTGTCGATCTTAGCATATGTGGCGAGCACCGCTCTTGTGCCGCGTGTGTGTTCACAAGATAATTATTCTTGGATGGATTGGCACAGGTGGTTTCCTCATAATAAGGGGTTGTGAGTTCACCCAAAAGCTTTGGAGAGAATCTCTGCAACAACTGTGAAGTCTACCTACATCTTGTGCGCTAATTCCAAGATCGTCGGCATAATTTAAAAGACAGGTTCATGCACTCCTAGGTGTTATTGGTATAGATGACAGGAGAAGTGTGAGCACGCTCGCTTTGTCTATCGTCTATCACTGGTGCGATACGGTTGAGCAGGAGACATCATTGGACATCATGAAGAATCAGGAAGTCTTCAAGAATGATTCAGCAAAGATACTTGGAAGTCATAAGAGCTCAAAGCAACCCTTCTTGGGTGAAAATGGTCCAGACCTCATGACAATGGATATGAGAGAAGTCACGAGTGCAGATTTAGCAGAGGCATTCATCAATGCCTTATAGAAGTGGAAAGAACTGCATGAGATCTATGTGAGAGACCACCTCAAACTGCAAACCCAAGAAAGGCAAAGATAGAGTTCAAAAGTTGCACGCACTATTGCCAAAGGTACACCCCCAATTCCATCTAGTTCATGCACTTTCTATATACAAAACAATGAAAATAAAGTTAGCTTGTTTCGATATCTCAGTGATGAAGTTACACATGCATCAGTTGGTATCCCTGAAATATATGCCACAAAGGATGACACTGTGTTGGTGAGTGCCACTGTTTGCAGATCACAGCGTGATCTTCAAAACATTTCACCATGCAACCACCAAGAAGCAGATGGTAGAATGTTTTTGTGTGTGCTTGATGCCTCAGGTCAAGGCCATTCAAAGGTGATGGTTCGTACTGTCGACAGAGATGTTAATTGTCATGATCACCATTATTTTGAAAATCTTGAGCTCCATGGACTTTGGATTGACTTTGGCATTGGAAAAATCGGCAATTTATTCCAGTGCACACAGTCACTCAAAATCTAGGACCACAATACTGCCTCAGTTTCATGCATATACAGGGTGCGATACCACCTAAGCCTTCTGTATCATGATGTATGCCTCCTGGCTCTGACGTCCTGCTTCAACCTGCGCAGCGTCAATCACAACACAATCATCTTCAAGCATACCCAGTAATTACCTGAAATAAAAATTGTTATAATTCTCATATTTGCCTAAAACTGTCATAGACTGGAACAATATACCTAGCTCCATTATTCAAATACAAGATCCTAACATCTTCAAGTTTGCAGTTCTCAAGCATCTTCATTGTTATGAGCACACCATTCCTGTAGGCCTTGTTCCAGCTCGAGAGTGTTGTACAGTATTTTCTACAGATACAGAAGAGAATTGTGTGGACAATATGGGAGGCCTTCCCATAGATTACGGACACATTAGAGTGCTAATGGCTCATCCAGATGAGCTTAACATTGAAAGTATCCACATAGAGGTTCTGAAAAAAAATTCACCATCATGATATATGCCAAGACATCAAATGCTTCACGTGTCAATGTTGCTTGCCAGGAGCTCTTCTCCAAAGGAACTTCGCTTGAAACCATCCCACCAACTTAGCAGGCACTTTTA
>JAMKCH010047366.1:0-11281 GCA_023653785.1 Ophioderma brevispina | reverse complement strand
TTTCTTCAAAGGACTTTTCCATAAATTTGGCTCATACTAGGAGAAAAAATACCTTTACATGGCTGCAAGTAAAATTGAAACAATATTCCAGCTAGCTGAGGGGTAAAACACTTTTTGAATGGCGCCACCAAAATGCTTATTTTGCTAATTAGCTTAAAAATGCCATGGTTGATTTCATTTTTTTCCACCAAATATGTGCAACTATAGTAATAATTAGGCAATTACATAATATTGTGTCACCTGAACGAATGTTCAAGGGGGGGGGGTGATGAGGCACATACTAAAGTCCAAATTCTGTGGTCCGTGCTTCCGTCCGTATGTCCTCCGTATGACTCGGTTACTTTTTTAAAAATGCTCTGCAGGCTACATGCTATCCCCGATATACTTCAAACTTTATAGGGTTAAGAGGTCGTGCCGCAGTATTATGTGTAGCTTTTGTCTGCTTTATTGCATACATGAATTTTAATTAGCTTATTTTCATATCTTCAGACATTTCGTTAACCTTTTTGAAATGCTCTGCTGGCTAAACGCTAATCCCAATCTACTTCATACGTGCACCTCACGTTATCACCCCCAGAGGGTGTTTGGAATCAATCCCATGATGCATAGCAATGGTGCCTATACGTACTGTACTAAACACGTTTTTTTTTTTAATTTTTGATAAAAAGGTTCCAAAATTAAAGACCAGACATTTCAAGCATCATGCATAAAATACTCCTAAGTACTAACCTTTGGGTGGGCTAAAATTAGTCGTTAACTCGGAGTTTTATGTGTTAAGAAAATAGGATTTTTAATTGATCAAGGACCCTAGTTGAGGTGGAAATTCCCAAACTGGTGCATTGTGGGATTGACTCACACCCCTCTGTTTACCACCCTACCAACATATTATGTGTAGCTTTGGCTGCATTATTTGCATATTCCACTGATATTCATTAGCTTATTTGGCCGTTTCACTCAAAATGAACACCCCTTACCGCAAGGCTTGTGTGCAAGTTAGCTGGAGTTCCATAGGCGTATAATGATGCAACATGGTGGGAAGGAACGGTGTAAGAGAGTTCTCGACCTGATCCGATGTAGGCATATTTTCCGGGCGCATGACATATGCAAATGAGCTAATGGATAGGCAAATATCAGCGTAATCGCTATATTTTTGAAAACTGTACATTGATATGCAAATTTCTTCCTTGCACGAAAACCCATTTATAGTGCGCATCTTCTTTGCCATTTGAAAGTTACCGATACATGCGGCTTGGTATGCAAATGAGCTAATTAAATATGCATATTGCTGTATCGCAATGGTACAGGCGGATATTGCAAAATTCCTTTGCGCCATGAAAAACTATATACCATACATCTTGTGTGGAATCATATGGAGGGAAAGGGTGGGTGTTGGGGAGGGTCAGTGGTTGATTGTAAGTGCTCGGTGGGGTTGCATTGGGGGGGGTCGGGGTGGTTGCATCTGGTGGGGTCGGGTGGTGGCATCGGGGGTATGGTGTATCGGGGAAGGGTGGGTTTAGTCGGCGAGGGGCGGTGTGACCTCATGTGACCTTGTGACCCTGGTGACTTCATGTGACCTTGGTGATTCTTGTACCTTGTGACTTGTGTGACCCCAGCACCTTGGTGATCACGTACCTTGCTGACCTCACGTCACCTTTATCCCTTCACGAATCGGTGTCCGGGGACGGTCGGTGGGAGGCTACGGGGAGGTGTGGGTGTGTCAGGAGGGGGGCATGGTGGGGTGCGTCGGGGGGTAGGGTGGGTGGGTGACCTTGTGACCCTGTGTGACCTTTGTGGGCCCCATGTGACCTTTGTGACCCTATCGACCTTTGTGACACAGGTGACCTCCATTGACCGCCCATGTGACCTCTGGATGACCCTTTGACCTCAGTGCCCCATGTGACCTTTGTGACCCATGTGACCTTTGTTGACCCGATGCACCTTGGTGACCCCATGAACCTCAGTGACCCATGTGACCTTGTTGATCCTCATGTCACTTGTGACCTTCATTCACCTTTGACCAATTCACCCCGTGATGGCAGACAGCACGAGCGGTCCAATGGCCGCGATGTTTTTTCATACATTTCTGTACACTTTTTTTAAATGCTCTGCTGGCTAAACAATATGTCCGATTTACTCAAACTCGGTAATTTTTGTGTAACACTGGTTCTCCAGTGCATTTGTTTCTTCTTCTAATCATTCCTTTGCCAAACTTCATCATAAATCAAGTGATCACGCAACCAGGTGACACTTGTGTCACGAACCGCCTTGGGACCCTTCGCTAGCTTCCTCAGTGTATGTCATGACACCCGAGGAATGTAGTCCAATTTTTTGTGTGTTTTTTTGTACATCATGCTACATGTCCGTGTTGTATGGTGACCAAATTTTGGTAGGGTAGGTGGAAGCCTGCGCCAGGACGGATAAAGCGATCCCGAAATTCGGGGTGTCAATTTGCCGTTTGGAGCCGTTTTTTACAGAAATTTTGCTTGAAAGTCATCGGCCTTGTGTGCAATTTCCAATGGGAGATGGCGAAGGCATGCCATTGAGGCAAAGGATTTGTGCAGAGTGAAACTCTATGCTCAAAGTAAAGAGCCTTCTTGATCATCTGGTATTGTCTTTTCAATTAACCATTTTCAACTAATTAGCAGGGACAGGTGACTACCAAGTTTTAGTACTTAGGCATTTGACCTTACTAACAGGTCCATGGTCACACTCACTCTACCTCTGGAATAGGGAATATGGAAATAAACTATTTGTAAACATATCTATATTGTATATAGTTAAAATTTCAATAGGCCCTTCTTCTTAATAACCATAAATTAACTGAATATTGATTCATTTAATCAGGTCTCATATTTAGAACTCAAGCTTTAGCCATTTACCACCGGACATCAATTTTCCCCCATTCCTATGTGAAAATTAAAGGGCTGCAAAAATTGTTATTCTGTTTGGAAGAGACCAGACCAAGACAAAATGAATTGATCTTGATAACCTACTTCTAATTCAAAACAGTTGCTCTATAGAGAGAGACACCAAGACAGCCTGTTCAATACATTTAGTCTGTATCACTTGTCAGTAAAATTTTGTGTTTATCTTGCTAATAATAGTTATGTTATAACTTCAATGAGCACTCTCCGATTCACAGTTGGGTGTCCTTGGATTTGGGACATGGCTATATAGGGGTATATAAACGCTGGGACTGATATCTCATCCCAATCTAACTTTCAGTATTCACTTGACCCGGGAACTTGCCCATAATGGTTTCAACTTTTATACTTTCACTAGCAGAGGTTATTTATATATTTCAAGTCATTTTCATTTCTTAGGACTCTTAGTTGTGGGAGTTATTAGTTGAACAATACTTTAGTCAGAAAAGTATTGTAGGGCCTTACTTTCCTCAACAAACATTTGCCAATAAAAAGTTGTGAATAATAATAATAACATTATATAAAAAATAAAAAATAGGGAAGTACTTTGTATAATTGTCACAAAACTATGATCAGTCCCTTAGACATTTAAATTAGGTATCTTATGTGATGTGGCAAATAAAGATATTGTAAAAGACAAGTGACTATATTAGCCTATAATAGAGAGGCAATTGTCTTTTCAACTTATATTTTATCGTCATATCAAATAGAAACATAATTTCTACTACTTATTTGATTTGGACTTGAGTTGGAGACCGTTGTAATGAAACTGTGATGTTTTTTTTTGGACCCAACTTTGTACGTCCTGGCCTAAGAAGTAGAGACCAATTGTTACCATTTCACAAAGTCAAATTCTGTTTGTATTCCCATTTTACAAAAAAACGGATTTTCACCCGATTTTCTGGTAACAATAAGACAATGAAAATGACATCTTACAGCTGTGGAGAGATTATCAGTCATTGAGTCATAGTGTTCCAAAAGTGGCCTTCAATGCCCGACTCGTTTGTTGTTCACTAAAACATTTTGGATTACAAAAAACAATTGAACAGGACAAACGGTTATTTCAAAGCTAAGACTGTGCCTTTGAAGGTGATTTAAGATCATGTCACAACTCTATTTTGTAATTGGCAAAGTGGGCACTTTTTACTTGTACAGTTTTTTGGACCAGGGATGTAGATTACCTGCCTGATCTTAAGCACGGGTTTACAGAGCTTGATGCTCTCGCTTTTGTAAACACATATTTGGCGTGAAAAACATGGAGTGGTGGAAAAACAATATGTTGGGTCCATGTGGATCCCCCTTATTTACATTATTGCAGGAGCATGGGGTTATTCTGAGGTGTTGAATTCATAAGTGGACATTGGCTATGTTGGGGTGTCACTTGGGGGGTTTTGTCACCTTCGAACAAAACATGTTTGAATTGAATGAATTTTTTTATCGCCATTTTCCTAGCTTTAAAAGAGACACTGACACATTTGCAATTGATATTTTTGCATGTGTAAGCTTCTATACATTAGCCCTCACATGTAATGTCAAGGACCAAATTCAGCGCCCTTATGGGTAAAATAACTAAAATAGACGATTTATAATTAAACAGACGCCGGAAAATGTTGTTTACACAAGAAAACCACAGCTGGGACTAGCACACTGTTTGTCCGGTCCGTGACCTTTGGGGTTTTAATGTCAATGAGTACGAGTTGTATGATACTCATTTAATAAACATATTTGTGATTCAAAAGTTCGGCCAAAACTTAAAGTTGGCCCTACAAAAATGACCGATGGTCTGTAGCATCTATTGCCCCCACCAGACAGAGAAAGTGAGATATGGACTACCCAAAAAAATGCATAGTGCAGTTCATCCCAACTGAGGAGGAGAGTTTATTCCCAAACTCATATGCAAGCGCGATTCGAATACCGGGAACATAAGCATGAGAGAGCTGAAAAAGTTCTATCAACTCCTACTCACCCTTGTATAAGTCATATAATAGGATTAGATGCAATTTTTGCGTATTTACCACATGAGACATAGCAAGGAAAATTCCGTAGCCCCACCGGGTAACCGTGCCCTGAAGGTGTACAATATTGGCAATAGCTGTTTGTATTTGTCATATAATAGGATTAGGAAGCATATTTTGTTTGAAAATAGCAGGGAAAATTTCCGTAGCCCCCCTGGGTAACCGTGCACTAGAGGTGAACAATATTTGAGCAATACATGTAAGCAGCCACGGCGGGGTATCCCGAGCCCTGCCTGGGTAAACCTGCGCTAGACTCAAATTGTAGTTTATGCAAATATCAAAGCTGGATGATTTTAAGCTTGGAATGCATATGAAAGGTACAGTTACCTGTCCCGCCCACCAACATGGAAAAAATGTGAAAATTCTTATCTTTCCCTTTACTTTTTTTACACAAATTATAATTTTAAATTTACTGAACATTTTGACAAAAAATCACTTTTATGATATCTCTCAAAATAAATAGTATCCTCAGCTGAAATTATATTCATAAAGAAGCCTTGACGTGGTATTGATGAAATGAATAAGAAAAATTAATCATTAGACGCAACAAACTCTGCATCTAGTAACAATTTTTGAGTTATGCAGAAATTGACAAATTAACTCTTACACCACCTAAATATGCCCAAAAAATTCCAATATCAAATGTTTACAAAAAAGATTTTAAGTAAGACCCTCCTTCTGACTAAAGAATTTCAAAAAAGTGCGGTGAAGTTAAGGTATGCAAGAAAATAATGAATTTGGGAGGTGGGAGGGTGGGAAAAGAATTTGTCTCTCCCACAAGGAGTGAACCCTCTCTCCTCAGAGGCGGATTGAGCAATGATATGAAGAACAATCAGCGCACAAAGCACACAAAGATGGGACACGAATGCAAGCAAACGATGGCGCAAAAGAGGCGTGCTACGGTAAACACATATGAGAATGAACAATTCTCTGCAGGGGGGGCAAACTGGGTTTTCTACGAGGGCCTATATGAAAAACTTTGTTGCCCCCAGACAGAGAAAGTGAGATATGGACTACCAAAAAATTGCAGGCAGTTTCAATCCACACTGAGGAGAGGAGTTTTATTCCAAACTCATTATGCAAAGCGATAGAATACATGTACATATAGCAGAGGAGGAGCTGAAAAGTTCTATACTCCAACTAACCCTTGTATAAGTCATATAATAGGATTAGATGCAATTTTGAGATTTACCACCAATGAGACATAGCAAGGGAAAATCCGTGCCTCCCCGGGTAACCGTGCCCTGGAGGTGTACAAATATGGCAATTAGCTGTTGTATTGTTCATATAATAGGATTATTAGAAGCACTTATTTTGTCTGAACATAGCAGGGAAAAATTCCGTAGCCCCCTTGGGTAACGTGTGGCCGAGAGGTGAACAATATTAGAAATACATTGTAAGCAGACACGGCTGGGAAATCCCGAGGCATGCCTGGTCGTACACCCTGCCCTAGACTCAATTGTATTTTATGAAATATCAAAGCTGGAATTGATTTAGCTTGTGAATGGAATCATGAAATGTACATGTTACCTGTCCTCTCACCCAAGGGGAACAAAAATGTAAAAATTTCTTATCTGAAAAATAAGGCCTTGGGATATATTATCATTTTTAAATTTACTGAAAACATTTTGACACAAAAATCACTTGTATGAATATCTTCAAAATAAATAGTATCCTCAGCTGAAAATTCATATCAAAGAACTGGAGTCGGCTATTGTTATAAGCAAAAGAAAAATAATCATTAGCGCAAACAAGTACTGACAGTCCTCTGCAGTAACCTGCCTAATCCCCCCCCCCCCCCCGAGACAAGAAACAAGCAAAAACGAAAAGGTGAACGCCCCAGCAAATATCCTCCCTACGGAGTACAAGGCCTGGATAATTATGTGAACACGACTGGGGTAGGGTAGTAGCATTTCTAAAGATGAACGTACCGTGAGAGCAAATTTTATGATGTTGATGACATTCATGACTTCACTTTCCCATCCTTTACCAAACCAGTGAAAGAAAGCCTTAGGCCATTAAAAATAGGCCTATTTAGCCGACCAAAATTATTTTATCGTTTAGCCGCAAATCTCTTTCCAGCGACACATGTCAGTATAATGTTGCTGAATTGATTAAGGTAAATAATTATAATTGGTCGTGGCAAAGCGATGATTAAATGGTTTGCGGCATTGCTGAAAAAACATTGCCCACTCTATTTCTACATACCACATATATTATTCTGTACTTGTATATCTGACGTATATGTTTAATTCCTGTCATAATTTATTCATATGTAGAGTTATTTGGAGAGGTCACTGCACCCCATGCATATGCGTTTAGCAGATTCAATATGTATTGTATAAGGTCCGTAGGGCAAATATGAATAAACCGATTTGGTCTTATTAGCTGCATTTGGACCGTATCACCTGTAGAGGTAAGTTAGTACGAGTATTGATCCAGACAGCCAAAATCTTTTTTACGTTTCTGATTAACAAACATAATAAATCATCATGATGTGCCAAAATTAACTTAAACAGAAGCGAATACGGACACCATCACTGCGCATCATCCTCACCCTGCAAAAAAAAAAAGAATAACGACAAAGGAAAGTCAAAAGAAAAACTTATGAGATTGAACAATGTGCGCAATAAAATTGAAGAAAGAAGAAGAAGAAGAAATGACCGGGAACAGCATAAACGACCGGTTGGCCTTCTCACGTATAATACGTTGTAAAGTAAACACAGGTCACTCAATGACTATCATGCAAGTGAGAATCGCGTTAGGGAAAAAGCTTCCAAAACAACGGTTCGGAAAAAACTTATTAAAGACTGAAAACCCAGGAGATATAGTGGCGCGAAATAAGCGAGTTAAAAGGGGGGGGGGAAAAAACGATGGCTAGAAAAAAACCAAAAGCAAAGACGTAATGCGATGTGATGTGATGGTGACCGAATCCATAAAAACAATAAAAACACGTACACACATATCGCAATAAAACCAAAACTAAAATTAATAAGAATTTAAAAAACTAAAAAATTAAAAAAAAAAAAATATAGGCCTTGTTGCCACTGGCATAATGGAAACCTTAGTCAAACGGTTGCCACAACCCCACAAAACAAAATCAATACACCCATCAAACATGTGAAAACTGTGCTTTGGAACAATAAACAACACCATATCAGAGCATCACAGACTTTGTTTATTTTAAAATCTCAAAAAAAAAAAATCAATCTATGTACATCGCGTTTGGTGAATGTATGTACTTGATTAATTTGCATGCTTGTTCCTAGGCTTATGTACACATGTTAGTATTATGGCTCTACTATAGTGCCTTCGAGACTCGGTTGTTATTTGTAGTTGTTAAAAGTGCTCCAAAGCACGTATTATTATTCTGTTATGATAAAATGTTTTTGACCAATGAAAACCCCGTAAACGGCCCTACCGGTTTGTATAAGTTTTTTAGATAGTTTTTACAGCTCACAATCATCCTAGCAGTGCGGTAAGGAAAATAGCCCAGGAATAGGTGACCTTAACGGTAAAATTAGTTTCCCGCCTTATTCCGATGACGACAAGCATGGACTCGAATTTGGTTCCCCATGCACATGTACAGATGAAGAAATAGAAAAAAAAACTGAGTGGTCACCCCTGAAAGCGTGTTTCCTAGGTTCCCATAGCAACATATACGGATTAAAACAGTATAGTAAACTTGGAGACAAGGCCCAAATGGGTTTACAGATCTGCTGAACCTCGTGACGCATACAGCACTCAATGGAGAACACAAGAGACATATGGGTGGTTTTAGGGACACTCGACACACGGCACAGTTCAAATGGACCTGGTTGAAGAAAAAAACTGGATTTTTTTAACCAAATAAAATAGATTCCCATAATTAAAGACAATTTACGGAAATAAAAAAAAACATGCAATTATTAGAAAAAATGCATTAAAAACAACCAATACATATGGTAGGTGTCCTTCCGATTTCAAATGCATGGATTATATGTACCTTATTCATTAAGATATATTTGGTTCAGTGTCAAGGAAAGGAACAGTACCAACACACTTTTGTATTCAAAATTTGACTCACTTGAATCCGGACGTACCATACAACTGAAGCTGGTAATTGACTGTTAACCTAGCCCAAAGATTACGTACGAAATTGTGATGGTGTGAGAATGTGTTTCGATCCTGAGGAGCAGGGCCCAAATTCCAAATTATAAAACAGGAACATGTGCAATGACTTAAAATTGTATTGAAACCCACAAGGGTATTGCACGCCAATGCTTAACGTAAAAATGTATCTTAATGAGGCAATTGTTTTAAACAATGTTATTAAAACGGACCTAATGGAAATAAGTGAAAAACCAAGAAGAAGAAAATCGAAGTGATGCAACCACCGAATGCGGAACAGGGGGGGGTAGCAATCAATAATTATAAAAAGGACTTAGTAATGCGAAAGCTCGAGAACGCTTCATTATGTGCAACGATCTTGATCTTGAGATGGACAAAAAACAACGTAAGCATCGTTGAGCCACCGAAATCCACTATTGAATAGAGGTAGGTGAATGGAATCAATCAGCTTGTACGGAATAAAAAAAACAAAACCCATAAAATTATAAAAAAAGAAAAATTAAAAAAAAAAAAAAACTATTGATTTTTTTAAATTTGACTAGGTCCAAATGCGCAGTAATTATTTACGAGGCGGAACAGAATCACGCAAGAAAGTTGATGTTGATGAAACCAAAATTCGCATGTAAAAACTTAGTAACTATGAAGATATGCCATTTAAAAACCGTTAACGTTCATATGCTAGAAAATACCTTCAACACTTATCGTTATCAGTCTGAGGAATGAATAGCTTGGATGAGGCACCACCATCATGAAGCGATTTTGAACTGGATTTTAAGCTTTAGGAAATAAACACAGTGGTTCAATACAATACAGGGCCGCCCGGTCCGATTGCAGTTAGAATTTGGTGACGAACAAGAAGCGGTTAACTTACAGGATGTCATGAAGAACAAATTAAGACAGATACAGTACCTCCATGAATTCTTGAAAAAGTACGGACGAAAAGACCGCAGGTGACTGGTTTTTTTTGAACGTGCCAGTTATTAGCAAGTTTACAATATAACCATTAGAGTCGCCCGGCGGAGTCTAGTCCAGACAACTCCAATCTGTCGAAGAGGACCTCCGGTGTGTGAGTAGTCAAACAATTATTAATTCAATCACTATCTTCAGGACTCATATTTTGAGGTTGAAGCAAATACAAAGTTATATTTATTTGGCCAGCCGTAAATCTAGGTACAGGACAGTTAAATTAAGTCGCTTATTCAACAACGGTGTTTGTGCACCAATAACGATCCAATCGCAGATTAGGAACCCTATTGCGTTGCACATAAAAACTTCCAGGATAATTATCTTAAAGAACACTGTTTGCAAAAGAAACGACAACAAACTTCCCCACACGACGAACGAGGAAGGGAAAAGAATTTTGTTCCCTCCACACAAGAGTGACCTCTCTCCTCAGAGGCGGATTTAGAGCTATGATCTGAAGAACAATAAGGCACAAAGCACACAAAGAGATGGACGAATGCAAGCAAACGAGGGCGCAAAAGATGCGTTTTTTTTTTCTTTGTACGGTAAACAATATGGAATGAACCACTTCTCTTGCAGGGGGGGGCAAACTGGTTGTTATATGAGGGGCCTCTATTGAAAAAACTTTGTAATGTACTTCTGTTTTTGTGTAGTTTTTATGTGTTAAAGATATGTCTCTTCTTCCAATAGCCTAGACTATGCATTGCAAACAAATTGAAGAAATTTCATATTTTGTAAAAGGGCCAGTGCCGGCTTTAATCTTGTAGTAAAGTTTCTCTGTCAATCCATTTGTTTGCTAGATGAATAAGATGGCCTTAAAACAGAGTGCCCATTGAAGGACCATAGGAAAGCCAGGACGCTTGATGAGTGGGATGGCTTACTCTAACACCAATCATTAGAAGGAAAATATGGACCAACGTAAGTATAAGCCCACATCTGTTAATAGCAATGATGACAGTGTGTATTTCAGTCACAGTTTGTTTCATTAGGTTTTAATTCAGTCATTTACTTCTCTTATTTTTAAACTATATTTGAACTATTTCTAGCGGCATATATATTATTTGAAAAAAATAATTATTTTAATTTAAATATAAAATGCAGATGAGGGACAGTCTTAAGTTTTTGAATGGCTCTTTTTGAAGCCACTTTATTTTCAATCTTTCAGCAGGCACGAAACAGTCGATAGTGTGACTGCACAAACTATTGGTTGGAGCAATCAGATAGGCAAGGTATGGATTACATAGACATATAGACTCCTTGTTATTAGTA
>JAMKCH010047365.1:0-11669 GCA_023653785.1 Ophioderma brevispina | reverse complement strand
AATTTTGTGTGAAATACATTGTTTTTATCTCTTGGTGATAGCCCATTGATTTGGGCTATCGTCAATGTGGAGGTAATTAGGTGATGGCCTCCCTACCCTTTTAAGTTAGCTATACCAGTCTCAAAACTAGTATAAGGACCATGGGTACATGTGAGGTCATCTATCTTTGACCTCCACTTGATAGACTCAAGTGGGTAACAGTGCAAATGAAAACAAGGTGTTCCAAATTGAAAAGAAGTTTGGTCGATGGTTCATGTTGTAATATAACTAAAAATACTAGGGTCACTATACATTTACTCATTCTGGATGTTAATACTTAAGTGACCAAGGGATTTTCACTCCCGTTGGTGGCCAAGGGGGGTGTTCCATGGGACCCCTACCAAAGGAAACCACTTTCCCGAGGGAATTTTTGGACGAAATTAATTAGACTACAGTGGGGAGAGTCATAAGACAACCCAAATCAGCAATAAAAAAAATGAAAATTGTCATTGGGGCGGGCGCCAAATTAGGGGCAAAAAAATTTTTTATTTTCATTATTGCTTTCAAATGGGCAAAAGACGGAAAATTCAAATGAGCTTTGCGCTTACAATCAACTTTGAAAAACTTATTTTTTGTTGATATCTCTCTAGAAGAACCAAAAATAACATATATAACACAAAAATTGCAGTTTTAGGGAATCCTGTATTTTTACGGGGGTTGCAAAATTACCACATCATTTTCCCATAGGGACTTTGTACAGTAACGGTTTACAACGGCTCAATGAAATCGTTGTGTCAGCACATAAAGGGTATATTTTTGTTACTAATAATTGTTACTTAATATGTATGGTGGAACAAATATCAGCAAAAAAAATTTGGTTGGGTACTGTGATTTGTTATAAATATTCTCAGATGACTGCCGTTAGTGCCCAGGGGGGTTCCAGGGGACCCTCCATAAGTAAAATCATAAGGCTTTGGAAGATTTAATTACGCGTTTACGAACGGTATAGTCCCATGCTCGATTATTATCCCACCCCAGTTTTGAAGAATCTGGAATTATAGAAAATCATGTAACCCACCATAGTTATTGACTTGAAATCAATAGATTTTTTGTTGTGGGCCACCAGCTATGAGATGGGCAGGACAACTTAGCAATCGTTGTGCGTGTGTATTTGTGTGTGTTGTATGTGTGTATGTATTGTGTGGATGTGTGTGTTAAAAATTGTTAAGTTTTTTAAATTGACTCAATTGAAAGTTTAAACGTCAATTGGACCAAATTCTGTCATAGGTGCACAATGGGATCCCTAATATGTTGATTGAGGTCAAAGGGTCCCATGTTGAAGGTCAAAGGTCATGTGAGGTCATCAAGTTGAAAAGGGGCTAAAAATGTAAAATTGATCTAAAATTGAAAATGAAGTTCAATTGGAACCAAACTTTTGTCAGGTGCACCATGTGATCCATTATATGTTGATGAGATCAAAGGTCACGGGCCAGGGTTAAGGTTCATGGGCGGCCCACAGATGATATTCTTTGAAATAGCGGACCTGCGGGAAAGCCGACAACCGCGAAATTCTAGTTAAAATATTATGTTTGATAGTTCTGTTTTGTAGTTTTCTTTACAAACACTTAATTCAGAGTTTAAGTTTGCAGTCATTACAGGTCTTTGTTGATCCAACACACCTCATTTGACACTTTGAAAATGTCTAGAAATATATTTAAGCTCTAAAAATTCTGACATTTTGATGTTTGTGTTGTTTTATGCTCATAGGATGGAGATCCCATTATAATCCCACCCCCAAATTCAAGTAATTTCAGGTTTTAGTTTTAAAAACAGGTTGGGACTATACTAGGGTCAGTACCGTTAGTACTTGGTATGAAAAGAAGCGCATTTATTAAAAAGGAGACCAATTACAAAAAAATTGTGCAAAAATCCCACGCGCCAAGCGGCCAGCGCGGAAAACAAATTGGAGGGTCCCTAGGAACCCCCCCTTGGTCACTTAAGTGTGTAAGGACCTATCTTAAGACCTGCATAGGGGAAATGTATGTGGGAGGTTAAACGGGGGGAATTCTTCCCTAGGCACAGAACCTGGCCTCCTAAATTAATTTCATCCATGTTGGATTTTTTGTCAAACTTCGATGCCATATTTTTTCTAACAATGAAGGCCCTAAGTATCATCCCCCTTTACCCCCCACCCGCTTGAGGGCCAACCTCATGGCCTGCTTAAGACAGCAACATATGTTATATTGTGACAGTACATTCAAACCAATATGGGAAGAGTATACTGCACTTTCAAGGGCAAAACTCGTAATTTGTTTCATTCTTGCTAAATTCAGAATTTAAGAATGTGATTTTCACTGGATGCTTTGCGATTCCTTTTCACACAATTTGTATTCTTTTTTCCAAAATGCAGGACAAGAAATAGTATGAAGTCATTGCGTGTATCTTGAGGGAACCTTGCTCGTATACATGCCAATGGTTTGCTGTAAAATGTTATATACCTAAATTTTACCCATCTTAGTGTCAATGGTATGAAGGGCGTTAGAAAATAGGATAGGAATTGACTTATGAGTTTAATGAGGCATACAGATATTTAGATGTGATGTACCATTGTATCAATCCAACCAAGTCAATGGCTTTCACCCCCTAATCAAATTAGAATGCATCTTGAAATGTCATGTGTAGGACCTTTGGGCTGCAACGTGAGAGTTCCTGTGTAAATATCAGAGGGTGTGTTTAAGCTGTCCAGCAGATTTTGCTTTTTTAATTAACCCTAGCACAACTGAATCTCACCAAAACTCACTGTGTTCATGAGAAAAATGCACTAAAGCTCCAGAAGTAGCGATGATGGACGTCATAAAACCAGATTCATATGGGGCACGGAAATCGTCTGGCAGGGCCAGCGACCAGCCGTAGCGTGCCTATAGGGTCAGGGGTGGTGTCGAATACCACCAGAATTGGGACTTCTCTTCTTCCCCTCTTCCCTCGCTCCTTCAGTTCCTCCCGGGAGATAGGCTAGAAAGAAAACCGACGTCAGGGTTAGGGTTAATGTGTATTGGAATCGATTGCTCTGATTCAGCATAACTATGGAGATTGTGTTAAATGAACATGCAGGGAAAAAACTAAAGGGGGGGAGGAAGAATCTGTGAAAAGGAAAGAAGAAAGAAATAAGGATAGATGGAATTGGGAAATTAGAGAAGTAATAGAATGATTGTAAGCCAAATTGGGGGAGTGACAGTGATAATAGGAGATATGAGATGGAAATAGAAGGTATGGAGACAGTAATATTTTTGACATTTATCTTGTCTTATTTTGTGGTGCTAGTGAGGTAGGGGAATTATTTGGGTGGCATATCTTCAGGTTTGAATGTAACCCTTCTGATGCTCAAGTTGCAGTTCATCAAACACCCTCTTATATGAGGTGTTGCAAATCACCGGCCCATCCATGAGGATTTTTATCACCTGTTACATTTACTTTCAGAGTATGTTGAAAGAAAAAAAGTCCACTCGTGAAAAACTAAGACTGATTTAAACCCGGGTCCAAAGTTAGACTCCCTTTGAGAATACCAGCCTCTAAAGTGAACTTTGACTAAAATCACTGAATATTACTATATTTTCTTTGTCATACTGTCCCTATAAAGGGAGTTCAAACAGGGTCCATCAATGAAAGTAAATTTGAAAATTAAAGACACTATCAGTGATTTGCTAAATCAGCAAATCGAAAAAATCATCAAAAATCAGATTTTAGCATGTACGTAACAAGTACAGGTATCCTAACATACCCTGCAAATGATAAGACCAGAAGCAACCTAATAAGGACAGAATCGGAGATTTTAGTCATTACTGTCCGAACGGACACTTACTACAACACGTAATTGAATGGAGAATCATATCTTGGAACACTGCCGTTTTCTTCCTTTTCTTTCAATTCTACAGCTGGAAAAGGTAACTTATGAGAATTCTACAGACTTATCCTTCACTTTGAAGCTATTCCTGCAAATTTCAAATATTTTTCAAATCACTGATAGTGTCTTTAATTCTCCTACGCATGAGTGTTTTAATGAGCAATGACCTAAAAGCCTGTTTACAAATACTGTGCTACTCACAAGAAATCTTAGGAGTTAATTGTGATTAGTACTGTAACTTGTGTAAGAAGCTAAAGATGAAGTGCTCTGTAACTTCTACTTCTATACAAGCTTACATTCAAGAGAGTATTACTTATACCTTATTTACAAATTACCAATTATTCTGTGAATCTTGATAGATGATAGGTTATACCAGGGCCCTAAGCTGCCCAGTTTTGTGTAACATATCATGGCCTATTGGGCAGAGGTCATTTAAATACAACAGGATTTTCTTTTCCCCATTACTTTCAAATTAAAGTGTACAGCTAGAAATAAATTGCTTGTGTCTTTGATGCTGCTTGTTTAACTTGCATAGTGTCATGTTTATTCTTCCAAATTATTTCCTATCAGGATAAAAGAATGTGTAACTTACATCAGACGTTCTGCTTGAGTAATGTAGCTTGACATGATGCGTGAGGTGAAACTCTATTGTTATACCAAAGAAATGAATTGTAAAAAAAAATGGCAGATAGTTCAAAAGAAGTTGACAAAGTCAACTCAAAAATGTCATACTTTTATCCATAGCCCTATTCTCTGTTGAAAGATATTTGTTAAATTCAATAATTGAAAAGACATTGTACTTTTTTGACTGTCACAGACACAACAGTGGATACATTGTACATTTATCACACATTCTAAATGATAGGGAATGTTGTCATTTAGGCCTAAAGTGTAAAATTGATGTAGTTTAGGTAACCATGGTTTGACAAAACAAAGGTGTAGTTGTTTGATTCGGTGGGAGTAACATAGAAATTACTTCAGTTAAATAGTACACGGATAAACATGGCAACGCCTTTCAGGTGTGAAGTAAATACTTTGTTTTGGAAAATTGCGCCAAGCCATGTGATGGTCAGAAGGAATCCGCACTCTTAAAAAATGTTAAGTGGGTCAGTAGCAGGCCCATAACCAAAAAATTAACTTTGCGAGCAGAACGAGCCAAAAATTAGGAGGTTTTATGCCATTTTGTCAAAAAAAAGATAAAATTGGGTAAAAGGTCCACTTTGCCAAATTTCCCCCTTTTTTTGGGGGGGGGGACAAATTCAGGGAAAAAGTCCCCTTTTGAAAAAATTTTAACCTCCCCTAAAAAAATACTGGTTACAGGCCTGGTCAGTAAAGTAAATACTCTAAACATATATCCTGCAAGAATAAGAATATGAATAGCACCTGACTGCCACATATTTGCCAATGTTCAATTTGAGGCCAGACCTTACCCCCCACCCTCACCCTACAAAGCCCCCACATCACCCCGAGGAAAGAAAATGCCAGAAAGTCCTGTGTGATATCACCATCAAACAAATACACAATGTAGGCACAAAATCACTTGCCAAGCCAGTGGGACAGCAGTGGCTTGCCATTGCCAGCCATGAGTGGTATCATTCCCAGAGTTCCTAGGTTCGAATCCTGCACAGAACCTCACACCTTTCTCTTGCTTCTCTTCCTTTCTTCCCTCCCAGGACATAGGCTAAAAACGGGAAGGAAATTAGGGTTAAGGTAATGCAAAAAACTTCCATTAGCACATGCCATGATTTACAACATCCAAATTATGCCAACTACAAAAAGACTGTAAATCTGAGGATTTTGGTTTTGGTTTTAAAATTGTAACTGAATTGTTTACTCACAATCACTATATGCTAGTTAGCACTATCAGTGGGATAGTGCATAGTGCAGTTGAATAGTTCACTGCAGGTGTGCTGTATTTCGGTATTTATTATCTCTATTTTATTCACATCCTGAGGGGGTGAACTCTTACCTTGTTCTTATCCATAGACACTATTCTACCACTTTATTATTATTTTGAAGTTATTCAATTATTTTGCAAGTGTCACACTTCATTAATGAAGTGCATCCGTTCTATGAATAGTGATTTCTACATCTGGTGAAAGGCCATGGATGGGCATGGGAATAATCTGGGCAAAGTACTATATACAAAACAATATTTTTGATCAAACGATACTAATGCTAATTTTGCTCAGAAGTAGTTGCTTTAATAAATGCAGATTTGATCACTGAAGAATGATGTAGATGGCGTTTACACTGGGCAAAAGTTGTTATCGAATTCACTTTTTTTCAGTGATAGCTAAGGATCAGCATAAATTAATTTGTGTTGCACTTGTTTACACTGATTTTGAATTCGCATTCAGAAAAATAAATTACGTATTTGCTTGGTGATGGGATACGGCTTCGAGTCAGGTGTCATGCTTGGTAAACTTGAAATCGATAACGACTTTCGTTTACATTCACATAAGTCGTAATACAATTACCACTGATTCTAATTCACCTCAAATGAATGATGATAAAATCATTGAGATTAAACTTTTTGAATTGCATCCTAATTACGACTGTACCCATTTACACTTATCACAGAAATTAATTCGATTACGACCTAAGTGAATTCGAAGATGACTTTTTTCCAGTGTAAACACCCTATTCAGTACAGCTTAAACACCTAACCCAAACCATTCTGTGTATTGTGTATGTGTGATGGTAATAATTTTGTTCGGAACACATGACCTGGAAAACTTTGTTGTGTGAAAATGTAGCAGATTGCAAGTAAAACTCTGCATTTTTTTGACAGACATGTCTGTTGTGTCAGATGATTTTTTTCCAGGGATTCCCTCAGAACAAATGGTTTGAAGTAGACTTTGAACATGGGGTAAAATGAAAGGAATTTTAGTTGGACTGGCTTTCTGAGTGGACATCATCTTGTCATATTTGTCCAGGCTGACATTGCTATCAACAGGCATAATTTGAATATTTCTGTGACTAGGCACATGTGGTAAAAGTATTCCTGTCTAGGAGAAGGTCAGCTTGACTCTTTCAGATAGAGGATTCACAAAGACTGTAAATGACAGATTGTGTAGGAAGAGTGATTTTGTGGTTTAACATGCACTTCATTAAGATTCTCCAATTTGCTGCTGTATCATCCCATTGTATAAGGAACGGCAATGCTAAGTCTATTTAGTTCTGTAAACTTGCCAGAAAATAGCTACACATATCAATCATTACACTTAGCAATTAAATCAAAAACTTACGCAAAAGGACCTAGCTTGAAAAACTTGAGCTGTAAGGGCCCTATGATAATTAACATTGGTCAACCAAAATAGGCCACAGTTTCACTAATAACATCCAAATAGACAGCTTTTAACACTAAATTTCACAGGAAAAATGCCAAAAAATATAGTGGCTATCTTGTTTTAACTAGCTTTTTTTAAGTGATACACTATGAGCATTTGTTGCAATTTGAGCATGGCCTAAAATGGTTCTGGGACTTTCCTATGATCCCAAAATGATGGAATTTGTATAATTAATTCTCTATCGTTACCAAATATACTGCACCAATTTGCTTAGCAAGGTAGGGAGAACTGTTGCAACCTTATAAACATAGATCTGGTTAGGCGTTTAAAAAAGGAAAATACAGTGTTGACCAAGATTTTCAACCAGATGGTCCCCTTTGTCTGGCCTGAGAGAAGTGAGAGTCCACAACCTTACAATCAGAGGGTGTATTGAGTTCAATCCCAAAATGCACCAGTTGGGAAAATTTTCCAATAAGGTAATGTGATCCCAAAAAAAAAGCCTAATCTTAACACATGAAAAACCCCTGACTTTTACACTCATTTTAGCCCACAAGGTGCTGGTAATGTGAAATTCCTGAGGTCTTAAACTTCTGAAAAACACTTTTTATCCCAACTGACATGTGTTTTTGTATAGTTACAGTATAGGCACATTGCATGCATGGTGGTATTGGATTTCAAAACCACCCCTTCTGCCTTACATGGCTTTTTTAACACTTCCTCCTTTAAATGGAATTATGTGGTAATAAAGGTTTAACCTTGTTCACTCTAAGACAGAACATGACATTTCATTAAGAAATAAAGGGTTTGCCAGTGTCATTTATGGCGAATAATGTGTCCGAGTCAGAAAAACTAAATAATGGGCGAGGCGCAGCGAGCCATTATTTGAATTTTCGGCCCGAGGATACATTATGAGCCCATAAATGACACTGCCCACCCTTCATTTCTATTTATTAGCTAAAACAGCTTGATTTAATCAGAAAATGCATTGGCGGGACCCATTATTGCAGAATAATGGGCCGTAACACTGACCAATCAGAGTGCTGCATTTTCAATAATGGGCAGCAGAGGTAATATGAATAATTACTTAAAGCAATAATTGCAATTTTGAAGAGCACCCCCAATTTTCAAATTTGTGAGATTTTTGCAGTTGTGTTGGTATTGTCTATAAACTATATGTGAACGGTATAAGGAGCATTTGTCATAAGAGGGTAAAACATAATTATGGTAGCTAAAGTGTGTTCACTATTTGATGAAACCATGGACTGTGATGTATAGTGATTTCACATAGATTAGACACTCACTAGATATCTTGCTTATATTGGCTACAGAAAATGTCCAGAGGGGTATTGAGTCCATCCCACAATGCCACCAGTTTTGGGAACTTTCTACCTCAATAGGGTCATGTATCAACCAAAATCTATTCTTAACACATATAAACCCGACTTTTAAGCTCATTTTAGCCCACAAGGGTAGTACTTAGGGAATTTTTTGCCATGATCATGAAATGGTATTGTGGGTTCTTGAACTTTTGGAACATTTTTATCCCTAGTACTGACCACATGTTAGTACAGGCATAAGGCAAATTGCAATGCTTCATGGATGATATCAAACACCCTCTGAGGAAATGTATTAAAGTAAAACAAAAGGTCATTTTGATTGGTTATTCATATAGGCTGAAATGTATTGCCCTATGTAAATAGAAATGCTCAATGTGTAACCATAATAGGCCTACAAAATTCTAAGCTTAACCTTAAAATTGTTCTCATTTCTAGGGGAAGCGGACGGTAAAGGGATAGAAGGCAAAGAGAGTGGACATATTGGGTGGGATTCGAACCCGGGGCCCCGCCCAGACCAGGTGATGGCAACTCGGGGTGTCACTGGCTCGCCAGCCATTTCTTGCCCATATATTTTTGTTTGATGATGTATGATTTGGAACTTAGTGCATTTCCTAGCGTCAGTGAGTAAGATTTGGTGGGTTTTTGGATCCTAGCTAGTCCCTTTCAGATGGGGATGTATTAGCTATAAAGCTTTAAGTCGGTGGCAAAAATCAGGACTCATGATAGTGAAATCTACTAGTTGCACCTTTAAGCAAATTGGTAAAAATTGAATAGGCTCAGCTTAGCTTCAGTGGTCGTATGTCTATCCTCCAACAATCCCCTTTGAAATCAATCAGGGCTATACTAAGATAGCAATGAAGTGCGCAATAGGCTTTTACATCCAATGCATTCCTTGATTTCACATATAAATTTATGGCTTGTAATATAAGAATAGGTTTGTAGCTATGTAATTATTGCTAAGATGTTAGGAGGCCAGGTTTAATTTTGGGACAAGCTGTCCCGTGGGCATGTCTACCCAATTAGTGACTCATGTATACTGGGAAGGGGGCAAAACACAGGGTTGGACCTGTGATTTTATCAGCCGGCTTTGTTGGTCCTGTTTTATTATGGATGAACCCTATTGGGTTAAACAGTAAATGGCGGAATACTGGGTGATAAGTATTTATTGCACTATAAATACCTAAACATGCCGGCATATGCAAGAAAAATGTTCAAAAGTTAACAATTCAATTGCAATTTTGGTCTAGTGTAGACTGCTCAATCAGAACATAATGTTCAAAAATAGGTTTAGTACAAAAATTCACTTCCAGAATTAGGAAGAAGGTCTCAGAAATAACTTCTGTCTTTATGTGTACCTCTGAAACTGATAATCAAAGATGAAAACATGAATGCACAAAACTGGTTTTGTCACCCCCCCATTCAAGTGAAATTTCGATTTTTTAAGGTATGTTTTACAATCTTATTCCTTTCTCTACAAAATGTAGAAAATGAGAGTAAATTGAGCAGAGTACTGTAATAGGCCTATGTGTAATTTTCGTGCTTCTGCAATATTTAGCATTTGCGTGTTATTTTTGCGTTTGCTCAGAAGTGCATGAAAAGTGCAAAATTAATGTAACAGGAATTATTCCCACTTTTAGAGTAGGTTTATTGGCAGACTTTGGATAATCTAAAACCTTTTGAACTGCGTTAGCCATTGGATGCATGAAGATATCGAAGGATTACTTTAAGGAAGGCACTATCTTTGCAATAGCTGCCATGTGTTCAGTTGTGTTCGTATTAAGTGTTATACCTACCTAAAATCTAACACCTGGCAGCTATTTAGATGGGGCCTTCTTGCTATAAACCCTCGATGTGGTGTTGTGTGAAAGTATGTAAATGTAATGTGGCAGTGGTGGAGGCCTGAGCCAGGCAAGTATGAACCCACCCTAGAATGTGCTTCCGAATGTATTATTTGTGATGATTAAATCCTGTGATAACTTAAAGCCTCAACCCAACCTATTTCTTACATAAGATCAACAGAATTCACCCTGAAGTCCTCAGTATACTGGCTATGGGGAAGATTTGTACAGGAAACTGAAGGTCATATCAAGACACCCTACATCTTCAGTGCTTTACTGGTCAGAGGTCCCTCCCCAGGCCAAGGGCAAACCCTTTACGGGTTAGGACCCCCTGGGGCCCCCATCAACAACTAAACAAGGCATCCGTTTCGTTCTTCTATTCCCCTCCTGGATGAAACTAAATTGTTGTTACTAAGCAAACAGAGGACTCTGCTTGTTGTTGTCTCCCCTGCCATTTTGGTTTTGGATTCCCGTGGGAGGGTATTTTGGAACGAGAGCTGTTCAACATTGTAAGTGGCCAAAGTAGAAACTTTGCTTTTTGGGACATAAGAACCATTTTTCTTCCTATAAACAAGGTTGGATTTGTTGATTAGCACCTCAGGTTCTTGGGTTACTTTATGTTTGGCACTTATAGGATTTTGCCTTACAAAACAATAAGAAAACCGACTCTGTGGCATGTGATGTGCAGATCATTGAAAAAATAAGTCAAAAAGCGTGAAGAAACAGATACAATGAAAACGGACATTGAACAATTGAAGTGAAAGAAATCTATTAAGGAACCTATTTAATAGAGGAGCGGTGACACACAAGCACATGTTACACCTGAAACAATTAAGCACATACTGAGGGGGAAAATGTACATATCAATGTCGACCCAACATCCAATAGCAAAAAAGCTAATCCACTGACCATGTGCAAGCTCATGAATGCTAGCCCGTGGATGTGATTTTGATAACTAGAAATAACTGAACCCAAACAACTGTTCCTAAATTTGATCTTAAACTATATTGAGATGACAGATATTGCAAAGACACTCAAAAACCATTGAGGGCAATATGTCCACTACTTTGTAGGTGGTATATCTTTTAAAGGGACTTTGAACCATGAAGGGTCCACATAAGCCACTCGCATTGAGGCATATATTATTCTCCAATCAGTCACAACATCAGTTTCACTTGGAAAGGTGAAATGGGGTAATTGTAACCCGCTGTGTAATGATTTGATTATTTACAATAATGTTTACAATGATTACCTATGGGATTAAGGGTACAACGGAGAATAATGCACAGTTTGTTGGGGACGTCGGTTCTCAAGGAATCAT
>JAMKCH010047364.1:0-11978 GCA_023653785.1 Ophioderma brevispina | reverse complement strand
GAATGACCCCATTGACCTTCGATCCACTACCACACAACTCTGTCTTCGGACGGTCAAGTGGCACCCCCCCAAAACCCCAAGTTTATGGTTTGACGCTGTTCTTAACAAATCAATGTCAAATTAAGTGATGGGCTGACTCTAATACATATAAATTATAGCTTTTGGAGACTTTGGGATTGTTGTCCAGAGGCCAACTGGGGCAACTGGGGACCTTCTCCTACACTTGTGGTGAAGTTAACATTTGGAATAATCTTTTTTAAAAGATATTTTCTCGTGTCGATAGGGGGTGACTGTTTGTTGGTGGCACAAGTTTTGTTGGTGATTAATCATTGCATGCACATAACTCATGCACACATTGGCACATACGGACACTCTCACACCCTTGCAGTGGAGCGTAACCAGCTTTTTTTTCAGGGGGGGGCAAAGGGAACACATATTTTCAGGGGGACACATATATAAATTGGTATATAGTGTATGGCCTATGTCATCACTAATTTTTCAGGGGTGCAAGATTCCCGGACGGGGGGCGCTTCCCCCTGGCCCCCCCCCCCTCTGAGTCCCGCCACTTCCCACTTCCCGATCATTGTACTCAGAACATTTTCTACTGAATGAATTGTTTCCCCCCTGGCTGTATGTGTTAAGTTACCTTCAAATACTGGTCCATATATTTGGGGGGGGGGACATGACCAACAAAAACAAACTCAAAGGCCAGTCACAGCCTCCCTTGCCAAAAACAATATCTGTAATAAGAAACAACATCTCCATGTACACTCACTACCACAGAAAGGTGTGGCTTCCCAAAAGCAAAATTTGGTTAATGATTATTTCAAACACATAGTTTTATGAAACAACTTAAATACTGTCCACATTGTGGTTATGTGGAACACATTAATACTCCAAAGCAGCAAATTATCCTGATTTGAATTTGTAAACAATGTTTCAACATAAGCTACCTACCTCAACATAGTCCTTTTTACTCGTAACATCCAAATCAAACACTATTTAGCCCAAGATTTCGCAGTGAATTAGAAAAATAGCAGATTTTCTACAGAAAACAAAATAGTGACCGGTATACTTCTGGGACAACTTCAACAATGCATGGATGGGCATGGGGACAACAGGGTACGGGGGAAATTCCCCAATTTTTTTTCTTCCCCAGTTTGCTCCCCACCCCTGTCAGAAGAAAAATGAGATTTTTGGCAAAAATTAGCAATTTGGGACCAAAATCACCAAATGTTGACAAAAATCAGTGATTTGGGCCAACATTGATGAAAACCCTCAAATTAGGATATTTCCTTTCCTTCCTTCCACCCTAAAAGTTTCACTTTTTTCCCCAGAAAAAGACGTCTGATTACCACCACTGGGGATGGGGCTGTGGATCTTAAGTCCTACATACCTCCTCCTCCGTGTATCCAGCCTTTGGTACAATTCTGTGGAAGACGCTGTCTTTATAGTTGAGTGACAATTCGAAGAGCTTCGGTGATCTGTCCCTTGGTTCCTCCCCTGTCGCAAGTGCCCTTGAAGTTCTCACAAGCTTTGGCATTTGTTCTGTATATAACTGCAGACCATTTAACAGAAAATTTACTGTTAATTACTGTATAGGGAAATTTTCGCGAGGTTTTTTATTTTCACAAAATTTCACTTTAAATAATGGTGAATTTAAAAACGCGAAAATAACTTTTTTTCCAATAGATTTGTATTGCAATTAATGTCAATGAAACCGGAAATTAAATTCTCAGCGCATTTGGCAAAACTGCTAAAATCGCGAAAATATCTGTACGTGGAAATTTCCACGTATACAGTAATCCACATTTCAAGAAGTCTTGAGCACAAAAACATTAACTTGGCAACTTAATGCATTTTCAAATCAGTCTAGGAATCAGTCACTTCGATGTTTAACTGCAAAAGGCCCCCAGCGCATAAGCTGGCCATTGTCCAGTTGTGTTATACTTGTCAAACACCTGTCAGCTATTGCAATGGGGCCTTTTTGCTCTAAACCCTCACTTGGTATCATAATTATGTTCCTGGCCATTCTTTTGTCAGTTTGGTGACCTAAAACCGTTATTTTTTTACTTTCAACCCACTGCTGTTTTGCCAATATACCCAATCCAGGCTCGATCTAGGGAGGGGGCCGCGCGTCTCCCGTAATAAATCTGCAAATCTTTCAATTCAGTCAGCCCATTTGGACAAGTTTAGCCTTTCAGTCCCCCTCTAATTTTGATGTTATTCAAATCCTGGATCCGCCCCTGCATCTGTTATGAACTTTTTAAACATTCTTAATATTTTCACACATTGACCATAACACAGTTTGAACATCGCGTCTATTTGAACATTATTACCGTCCCGCCCCTTACAATAGGCTTCATTATATTAGTACTTAACATCACCACGTATGAAAAGCGAACGCCAACAGCAAAATTCACATGCATGTTATGATCTTTGGACTTTCCGCCCAGCCTGTGTTACTTACATCTTCTCTGGTTAAATGTTCACTAGCGATTTCAACATATAAGGTGTCCCAAAAAAATAGAAAGTACTGATTTATTGGCCTAATGTAAAGCTTTCCATCAAAAATAACTTCATCTTAGATTATAGCTGAAAAATGTTTCTTTGGTACAAAATTTGAAATCTAATTTTGTATAGGAGCAAATCATACAAAATCAGCCTATGTTTTTATAATTTAATTAACAATAACAAAATCACTGTTTTTCATCTCTTTTAAGGCATTCAATACAATAGATCTTTGATTGTCTAGTCTATCTAAAATTACGATGATGACAACAATATTTGGTGCCCCGCCCTCAAAATTCCTGGTTGCACCTTTAAATGACGAAAAGGCTTGCAAGTACTTAGATAAAGGCACTTGCGAATCTGACAATTCAGAAAAAATGGTCAATTGAAAATTGTTTTATTATGGTTCGGTTAGAACAACCTTGAACGACTTCAGAAACTATGTATTGTGGCCAGGAATTTAAAATTGGTGACACGGTGCATTATCTTCAAAGTTGTTGTTCGTAAATATGCATAAAAAAAAGCACTTTTTCTTGGTTTTTCAAATTATACACCTATATAATCTTTTCAAATTCTTACGACTTGTTTCCTTTAGGATTGCAACGATACTTACTTCTTGAATCCAGTGAGTGGTTTGTCTAAATTTTTAAGATTTCACTGGTAAACTCCTATTGGCTGCTGCACTGTCAGTCATTATGTGGCGAAGTATTAATTGAAAATGGCCAAATGATGGCGCTGTGTATGAAATGAACATCTGTTCACTTGTGATAAAGTTAGCTTACTTCTAAAATCAGTCTGCTTGTAGACTCTGCACCAATGCTGATGTCAAATATACAAATGTATGCCGAAAAGAAAAGAAAAGGAAAAGAAGGAAAGAAATGTCCCCGGGGGGCCACTCAACAATAATGATGTACCCATGCGACAAAAAACTAGTGAAAAGGGGTGTTTTTTTAGCGGCGGGCACGTCACCGCGTGATCTTTAGGGTATCAAAAACGCCGATTTTCATGAAAAAGGTAGTTTTTCAAATTTTGGATCAAACGCGTTTAGGGTACATTTCCTTTAATCATGTTTATAGTGTTTTTGTACGTATGTAGCTCCTATTCTTCCCATGTCCGAAAACTCCTGTAATATTTTTGTTGGTGTCTGAAACCTTTTTTCCGTCCGTGAAGCATCATGCCAAGAGTACAGACATCGAATCCTGAAAATACCAAGAACCTCCCAGGCACCTATCGCATCATTACTCCACTCGCAGTTGATGTGTGTCGCTCTATTTGACAGTGTTATGAATGCTGCGCTGTGCCAGCCAGATCTCAATACGGCTCACAATATGCATTGATAACTTGCGGGGTGAAATCGTGCGTACAAACAAAACCGACTTTGACAGCATCAAAGTTTTGTAAAGTTGATGGATGATAGAACGCACGGGCGGGTGCGAACGTGAGTCACGAATAGACCCATTGCTAGCTTCGATGTTTGTTCATTTTAATTTAAATAGGATGTGAAGTATATGGACAACGTATACAAACTCGATTTTAAGCAATAGACCATAGGATAAAAGTTAGCTTTAGAATCAAAGGGTTTGAAGTTCGGGCAGCATGAAACTAGCTGTCAAATTCCTCACCATTATCTTAATTTCATTAGGCATTTTTAGTCCACCGCATGACCGCGGTGGTGTTTTCCGTGTATTTGTAGTAGCTTGTTATTTGATTAGGCTATACTTGGGAATGATGGTTGTTGAATTGGAAAGCATCAATGACCTTGTTACTAAATCTAAATTTGATGTCATTTGATATTCATGGGCGTCTGGAGTGGAGATAAAAATATGGTCTTTGACAACATAAGCTACATCTCATCTTTTGTAACTCCCAAATCCGGAGTGCAATGCGTTTGGGGTGTATTAATAATTATAATAGGGATGTTTTGATATTTAAGTGTATCGGTGCGCATGTCCAGAGCGAGAGCTCTTTAGCCATGGCGCGTAGGTTCAAGGGTATTAGTTTGATAGAGCTAATTTTGCAGGGGAAGTTCTGAGTTTGAGCAACTATGCACAGTATTTAACAGAGCATGCTTGTGTAAATTCATATTTTTTCTTAATTTATCATGATATTAATAAGATCTTGTGAACAAAGGTTTAAGAGAGGATTTTTTAATGTCACTGGGACCGAGAATGGCAAGTAAATGCATGTAGCAGGTTTCAAAATCGTTTGGAAATCCCCACTGCCCAAGCGAGCAGATCGGGTCCTACCCAACCTGTACAGAACCACTGTATAGTCTAAAATCTTGATCGATTACGCTGTGACAACAGAAGATACCAGAATGCTTGATGCTTTGCGTATTGTAGTTATAAACGGTAAAGAGATGAATAGTTTGGTGTCACGGTCAGGTACCAGGTCACGTTTCAGGCATCAGGTATCAGTTTGCTCTTGGGGGCGACCGATATAGATAAATCCGACTTGTTAAATCAAGGTCTGTCAGATGACCCTTCTGACAAAGTGCTATTATTTTTTTTTCCAAAAGACACCGTGTATTTTGTCTACCCAGTACAAAAATTTACTTTTCCCTATGATTCAAAACGACGTCGATGACGATAATCGGTTGTTTTGTTCAATGAGGGATAGTACGTCATTTACATGAATGGGTTCCCCGAAGCAAAAATAATAAACCAATCAATGCCGTGAGTCATCAAATCTTTTTTCCAAAAATTGGCTGTTATTCCCATAATAAAATTACTTTTTAAGATTAACATCTGTATATTGTTCTTTAATAATTATATTAATTTTCCAGCATGGAATGTGAAAAAGATGGCGTCCACTAAGTCTACAAAACTGAAAACAGTCAGCCGGACTAAATTACCCTTACCGTGGACTGAATGAGCAGACGGCCGTGTTAGTTCTAGCCGGTTCAGCCACTTGCGCGCGATGCGGGGTTATGCGTCATGCCTATTGTTGACATTCATGTAAAACTTGTGGGGCTTTTTTTTTTTTTTGGGGTTGGGGTTGGGGGTCATATGTAGACCATAAATTGTTTAGGGGTTCTAATAGGATAAAACTGTTGGGGGGGTCATATTTAGACCATAACTTGTTAAGGGGTTCTAATTAGGACAAAATGTTAGGGGGTAAATTGTTTGGGGAAGCGGCTAAAACTGTTTAGGGGTACATTTTTTGTGAAAGCGCCGCAAAAACTTGTTGAGGGGGTACTTTTGGCTCACAAGGAAGAAATAGTTTGGGGGTGTTTCGAAAAAATTGGTCACGAGTGTCCACTGTCATATCTAGTGGCCCCCCCGGGAGAAAATGTAAATGAACTAGCTGTTATTGTGATTAAAATAATGTTATTCTCGGTGAAGTGGAGGGAGGAGTAAGGGCGGTTGCTGCAGTGTGAGGTGAATTTCAGCCACCCCCGCTTACGGACAAAACAGGATTTAAAACTTTGGATTTTACTCCTACCCTAAATGACCAAATATAGTCCCATGCTCGGATTATAATCCCACACCCAGTTTTGAAAGAATCTGAAAATAGTAGAAAAATCCCCCCTGTATAATCCCACCATAAGTTTTTTGCTGGAAGGGCAATAGATTACATGCAATTTTTTGGTTGACATTTTCCTGTTTTGTAGTATCTTCGTGATGATTTTCTTTACAAAAATTAATTAGGTTTCATGCGGTAGGTTATTTACAGGGCTCTGTGGATCACACAACTCATTAAAAACTTGAAAATATCTTGAATAAGTTTGGTTCTGAAAGGCCGAAATGTGATGTTGTGTGTTTTTCAGTTTTGGGTGGAGATCCCATTATAATCCCACCCCCTAAAATTCTAGCTAATTTCAGGTTAAAATAGGTGGGACTATACTAGGGTAAGTACAGTCCTTCTCTCTTTTACTTGAGCAAAAGATTTTCTCACAGAGAAAGTACTTAATTTCATCTGCCAAGAAAATATGGAAAATCCCCTGATGATGTAATGTGTTTATGTATAGAGATCATGCTTTAGCCAAAGAAGCTGAGACAAAGTCCTTTTTTTTCCTGGCCTAATTTGTGATGTGTTGATTTCCTACTGACAGAGGTTTTGAGGTTGGTGAGAAAAAAGTGTGTTCAGATGGTCAAGTTCCGGAAACTCCCGTCTAAAACACTTACTGACGTTTTTGCAAATATGTTTTGTAAGCGTCTCAGCTCTGGCTTGATATAAGGTCTGTGGTCTGAAGTCCTCAAACTGAAAATGACTGATGCCATTTGAGAAGGTCACTCGGCCCACCGTAAAAATAAAGGCAATGAGAATGTTAGTTCGTTAGTTAGTTAGTTAGTGAAGTACCAAAGTTTAAATCCGGTTCATCCCAGCTAACCGAGGTGGGATGGATTCACCTCCCACTCCGCAACAATAATGTGTGGGATTATTGGAGCAAAGATAATTGGACCGGGATGCCCTTCCTGATGCAATTCCACAGTTCGGCAGTAATTGGCCTAGCCTTTGGGCAACTGTAACCACGCTACAATGCAGGCAGCAATGTGGATGGCCGCCATTAGTTCTTCAGAGCTGACGCCCTTGTGATCTTCTTTTTCATTCTCCTCAGGGTAACCAGCTACCCTCCTTATAAGATTTCCTTAGAAATCAGATGGGGGTGACAGTTTAGCTGTGCAAATCGGTCCTGGGATGGTAGTACTGGTTACCAAACAAAGATACCAGTAGCAGGCCCTCAAAGGAAACATGAGTACCTGACCTGAGGATGATAATATACAAAAAGTGCAAAAGCAACGAGTGGCAGACCTGGTTGAGATCTAATACCGGGGATTCTATATACGTGGTCTCCTCCCATCAATAAAACCCCTGCATGAGAGGGAAGCTCTGCGTCCATACGCTGTCCATTAGAGAGGCTATCGCTTTGTCTTGTAATACACACGTCTCTCCCCTCTGAGCTTCCTTTCTTCGCTAAATTTACAGATCCCACTCGAACTCTAGAAGACCTCTGATGTTAGGGGTGGCAAAATTTATCTGGAAGTCTGCTGGTACAGTCCTGAAGAACAAAAGTAACACATCTGTACATATAAAGTGAATGGCATAACCAATTTTCTAGGATATGTTGTATATGGAATGCGGATAAGTTTAGTTCTGTAAAGCTAACTTACATCGTATAGGTATTTAAAAAGATGCTAAGACTTTGACTCGAGGAATACAGGTAAGATAAAGACCTTTGTTTTACTTCTAGACACAGCAGCATATTAATTATTATAAGGCCTTCACAATTAATTCTGAGTTTCCTGTTTACCGCCCGCGTTCGAAATCGTCACCGCGTAAAACTATTGAAATTATTTGCCAGACTTTAATTATTTCACATTTCCCATAAAAACGTAATTTTTTCACCAAATTATTGCCGATTTTCGGACTTGAATTTTTGTATTCTTCAATCCATGATCTGTCAGATCGTTTTTAAAAACAGTAGTGTATGTCGGGTCGCGCTAAGTTGCGTTTTGCGCGCAGCGAGCAATTTTTATGAAATCGCGCAACAATTAAAATTTTAAGTAAGTTCGGGGGGCGCAGTGGCGCCCCCAGAAATGATTGATCCGACTTTACTCTTTTTTAGTGGTACGAACTCGAAACTGCGAAACGTGTAAATCTTTCGGCCGTTTGGCCTATGTTGCTATGAATACACATTGCAAGATTCACGTGTTTCTGGATACTTCAAACAAAAGTCACCGTATTAGAATCAATCTTTGCATCCTCCAAGTTCCCTCATATAAGCCGTAATTATGGATAATCTCACCATAAGCCTGGGTTTTTTAAGTTTTTTTTAAGAGGAAGCAAAAAAACATATGGCATTTACATCTCATGCCGAGAGTGTTGGGAAAACATGTCGGAAACCTACATACAGTGAAGGAACAATACACGTCTCTTCAGATTGACTCACATATAAAAAGTTGACAACGCAAAAGTTGATCAGGCAATGGAATCGCACACTCATGCTTGATTATTTTTAATTTATTGTCACCAATCAGTAAATCTATCATGAAAGAAATCTTGGCAGCAGACTCTTGAAAATATTTACTATTTAACTATATAAATGATAATACATGATATAGACAATTTCGGAATACAGATCCACTAACGTGACCAATAGCAATGCAATTTAGACTAGTGTTAGCTGTAACCTGCAGCTGCAAAAATGTCGGCTTTGAGTAGACCGTCACAATCGCTTACGAAACAGTTTTTTTTTCGGGTTTGAAAAAGATCTGACTCATGTACTGATAAACAGGACAACACATTCGCTAATAAAAATTCAACGAGTTTTGCATTTGGAAGGGTGAAAAGAGAGGAAATATAGGGAAGTTGCACGTAAAATAATCACAACGCCATTTCAGTGTATTCGAAATTTTTCCCATGGGTTTGTACAGATGTGCAGAAGACGAGTTCTCGGTTACGACCGCCATTATCGGAGCATTCTGCGCACGGTTATGTGTTTCAGAATGAGGTCAATTACATTTGCCGATGGTTCCCTGTAGTTTAGGGAAATTTTTGACGATAATTTTTTGTTGATTGGATAACGTGGTACGGCGGCGTTTATGAATGGAGAGTCCAATCATTTAGTACCATTCACCGAGGAGCCTGGGAAACCGTTGGGGTATTCCGCTACAAATTTCGTTGATTTGCACATTTTTTAAACACAAATAAAATTCCTTCTTGAATTTGATAGTTCAAAATAACATTTGGATTCATAAATGGAACGGATTTCCGAAATTTTTGCGGTAATTTGCGATTTTCTGAAATTAATTCGTGCACCGTTTGAAGTAGTAAACCCAAAGTTCTATGGTATGTCAAAATGTGCCGCTTCCGGGTTGCTCACTCGCTTTTTCTAGTTATTTTTGGAAAATAACAAAATTCAGAGATTGATGCGTCTTTAACCACGATGGTGATGAAGTGGAAGTTTCGTATTCTTTCTACCCGCTGTTTGCAGAGGGAATAGTCGCAACTGACTGCATGCATAGAGATCCCGGTTCAACTTTCGTTTTGTTAACTTCTTTGACTGATCCAGGGCTTGTTAAGGAACCATAAATTAATGAAAAATCATTCTTGAAAATCATGATGTTTCATGATTTCGATGATAGCCGAGTTTAAGAAATTCGACCATACGAACAGAAAAAGTGTGTGTGAGGTGCAAAATTCGATACCTCCAAATACGTTCCCTTGCAATATCGTTGGACTACACAAATGTTTAATGCAAACCAGACGATTTGTGGTTGTGGTCAATTGTAAATTAAAAATATTGAGTCATGTTTTATGGCCATTAGTGAGCGTTACTGTGGAGGAAAATAAATTTGACACCGTCCGTGTGATGAGGGACTGACTCCAGTCTCTGGTGAGATGCAAAATTGCCTTTTGGGTCACTTTTTCAGATTTTGGTGGGTTTTTCAACAGAGACAAATGTACCCAATGAAAACAATGGCTCTTTTTTTAAAATTTGCTAAAAAGCCACACAAATTGGGTGCTTGTGTGAAAATTTGGGTACGATATTGGGGGTTTGAGTTTTAAAGATATGTCTGGTTTTTGGGGACACTTTTTTTGGAATTTTGGGGAATAGATAGGTGGGTTTTCCGCCGAGACCAATGCACACAATGCCATGGGTGCATTTTGACACTTTTGCTCAAAAGGCACCAAATTTGGGTTGCTTTTTTAGGACAATTTGGTGAACATGTGGGTTGGAATTTTAGGTATAGAGACTTTTTTTCCTGGGGGAGGTACATGTATGTTTTTAGAATGCCCAATGCTCACCCAGGTAGCAGCTAATTTAGTGTTGACTAGATACTAGGTCTATCTGTCTACAACACATGTTGATACAGACATGAAGTCGGAAGAAAACAGCTGGCATATATTTTAAACAGGAATGGTCATTGCTTTTTCATGAAAATATCATTTTTTAGTGTTGTTTTATTGTGGTGGGTGTGTGTGTTTCAATATCTTTGTTAGGATTGGGTTTTTTTTTGGGGGGTGGTGGGATTTCCCCCAACAAGCTGTGCAATCCCTTGGGCATGTAATTAATTAGTCTTTTGATGCAAGTGCAAGTTCTCATTGTACTTCTGCTTTTGATGCCCAAAAAAAAACAACAAAACAGGTTAGTCTAGAGGTTTCAAAAACAGCCTAAAACTGAAAGGCAAGTGCCGTGCAGTCCTACCACCCTTGTTGTTGGTATAGGGCCATGGTGACACAGAAACATCAGTTTTAAGTGAGATAAAGTTAACACTGGGCTTTAAAATGAATGCACTTCAAGGTATGGATAGAACGATGTTTACCATAAGAACCAGGTCAAATTTACTGCCAACATCGGCCAGCCAAAATTGTATCCCAATTCATGACGCATTGCCTTATTAATATTATAGTACATGTTCAGAGAAACGATAACATAATTTGCCCAAATGAGGCATGAAAAAATAGATTACTCTTAAAAAATAATTAAAATATAGTTTTTACTTAGCTCTGGCAAAGCTCCAGCCTCTAGCAGGGATGATAACAGTGTAATAAAGTGTTAAAACATAGTATTACCGTTACTTTATACAGTCAAAATGACGCCCACCAATATTGTCATATATTGCAACTGCCAAACTTTGTTCGAAAATAATTAATAATTAATGTTACATGTCATATTTGTAAAACCTTAAAAAGAAACTCGTAATTAATTGTGAAGGGGCCTAATAGAAGGGGAAAGTTTTGCGAAGTTCACCAGTGGTGGCCTGTTGGAGTGGTTGATGGGAGTCCATAACCTGACCCAATGGACACTATTTTTTCTACACAATATGAATCAGAAACCTTACAGATAAACCTGTGCCTTTATTCCGTGGAAGGGTTTCCGAATTCATAAATTATCAGAAAAAGGGTCAGAGGGTAAAAAAATGGGTACGGAATCTCCCTGGTTTGATTGGTTTTTGCTCAGATGTGGGTGTTTCGGGAGGGGGTTTCTATCACTCCAGTGTGGGCAAGTTACTTACAAACAGCTACTATAATGTCACTTCCATATCAAAGATAAATGCGCATTCTGGGGAGTTTCTGTAACCGACCCACCTGACACTTTTTCGACACCCTATGAATTCGGAACCTTCACAGATTAAAGCACAGAAAATGTCTATTCTGTCAGGTTCCGAATTCGAAGTGTGTACAAAAAAGTGTCAGATGGGTCAGGTTACAGAAATAGCAGCATATTGCGATGCGTTCGCGAAAATGGGAGAAGGACCGTGTGGCGCTCTGTTCAGTTGGGTGTTTTATTCTTGAAATTACCCTTTTGCAATGTTAACTTTAAGAAAATTGGTGTTCATCTATAGGATTAGGCAGTTCAGACTGAAAGTAATTGTGACTGCAGAGTCCTGCGGATCAAGTTCAATCCTGCATGCAGTTCAAAATCAAATGTTTGCAAGTGAGCTCTAGTTCTAGGATAGCGGTAGCGGGTTGATTTTGATAGCAGTGTGCAAATCCTTTGAAAACATTGTGTATAAGCA
>JAMKCH010047363.1:0-30350 GCA_023653785.1 Ophioderma brevispina | reverse complement strand
ATATTTTCGAACTCTAATTTTTGTAATGTATGCAATTACGATGCGCTTTTTCCATAAAAAAAATACTAAAATTTCTCGCCCGATAATGAGATAGTAGCTTGGGTCCATAGGAACCCCCCCCCTTAGCACCAATGGGAGTGTGATTTTAAAAAATAAAAAATGAGCAACAACAACCCAGTTGCAGAACAGAAATTAATTTTTTGCTTAGTTGTTTCATATATGCATTGATGAAACCACAATAATAACATAACTCAGAAAAAATAATTAACCTTTATGTGCTGAAAGAAGCGATTCCATCATCGAGGGACTGCGCGCCATCCATGCTATACAAACCTATGGCAAATACGATGCCCCCCACAAAAAAATACTAAGAAGTGACAAAAATGGGTAATGTTGTGTTAAATATATGTAAATTGGTCCATTCTAGAGCAGGATATAAACATCACAAATTTTGCAATTTGTATGCTGTGGAAGCAGGGCCGAGGAGACATCATGTTACTTTTTGGAGCGATTTTGACGCGCATTCGAAAACAATGATTTGCCCCCTAATTTCCAGACGATAACCGGAACTCATTATATTGCACCTTTGGCTTGTTTTATGCCCCCTCAAAGGTGGTAAGAGGTTTCATTTGAAAAAAATCCGTCGGGAAAGTGGTTTCCTTGGGGGGGGGGGTCCATGGAACCCCCCCCCCCCCGTAGGCACCAACATGAGTGACAACACCTTAGCACTTAAGTGTTACGATACCCGCACTTCGGACAAAATCTGGGGTTCTGGAGATGCAACTATTTAGCGATCGGGCCAGGCCCTGTAATAACGTTGAACTCTCAAAGAACAAAAAAATACAGGTGCAATATTACAGGAAATGCTGTAAACAAAGCTTTAAAAATTACAGTCTTTGGCTGTAATTGAAATACAGGCAAAAGACTGTAAATTTATGTCCAATTTGCAGGTCTATAATAAGGACAAAATTAAAAGTGAAGGACTAAGAAAGACTAAGCTAGACATTTAAGACGTTATTCAAAATTTAATGAGTAACAACATCATTATACACTTCTATGAATTGATTTTTCAATTATACCATTAATTAGTATACTAAAATATACAGGGGAAAAATGCTGATAAATTTTACAGGAAAATCCTGGCAGCAATTCGCCTTCGCCAACAAAACCCCGTAAAAATATAGCTTTTAAAGGTTTTCATTCAAATTACTGTATATTTTACAGCTTTATGTAATAATTTTACAACAAACTGTAAATTTACAGTATATGCAATGTGGTAAACAGGACGAGTCCTTAAAAAGGAGAATCTTCTGCATTTTAGTGCACAATTTGTGAAATGAAACAAACCAATGAGTTTGTTAACACTATATTTTAATAATTACTATGCAATGGGCATCAATCATAATGATCAACCTTTATTGTGAACTAAAAGACATTCAGTTTCATGTACTTTTTCTGATACATCTGGTAGTATTTTGAAGTAGAAATCACATTGCATGGAAAACAAAGCTCACTTTACCATACTTCCACTTTTAAAGGAACTTCTAAATAGTGCAAAGGCCACATCACTATTGTGTAGTAATACCTGTTCATACATTGCCTGTACAAAAGTTGGTGATGTTCTTTACCACTCAGGAAATATTAATCTGCTATGAAATAGTTCCATGCGATCAGTGTTAAAATATACATTACAACAAGTAATTCTGTACCACATTGTATAGTTAAACATTGGAAGTATTATTTTGGATATAAATGGCTATAGAAGTATTCTACAGTTTAATTGGTCAAGGAAAAATTTGACAATGGACCCAAACCAATCAGAAAACTGTTACATAGATACCTTTAGGTTAGGACTATTCTCATATAGTGCAAGCAGGGAATGTCACTATCACTATGGTGCAAGGAGGGTATGATACATCTGACATGGCCAGTTAGGAATATGAGGGGGCTTGGGTGGACGCTTGAAATCAACAGACAGTATCAGTAACAGCTTAGAAGGGTAAACAATAGATGGGCTGTTGTGAGGCACACAATTAGAACTGAGTACCACTGCATGGGGTTTTGGTCAATTCAGGATTATCTTCTGTCCTTGCAGAATAAAATTGTTGATAGCCTACTAATTAGAGTGTTCATCAGTGCTTTTTTTACAGTGTCGGCCCACAAAACAACTAGCCAGCAAATGAATCAACTGACTAAATATTAAACCTATACTGCGTTTCCCGGTGAATTGAAATTGAAAGTGTTTTTTTTTTCAAACTGTACTGTTGTCAAATGCATTTGTTTAAGTTCCGGGAGTTAAGAACTTATGGATGAAGAAGAATAAAATGTGCCTGCATTATACACCCTATATACTCCTTAAAAAAGTACTTAGTGAGGGTGTTTCCTGTTTTAATAATGGTTCCACCCTTTTGGAGGTGACCCTGCAGTTACTGCACATAACCGTCTCGCAACATTGGTGAATTTCAACTACATCCTAAATAATGCAATCGAAATGATAGATGAAACGGAAGAAAAAAGAATAAAAAAAAAATGACAAAGATTAAAGAAATGAAGAAGAAGAGGAGGAGAGGAAGAAGGATGGATTTATTTATTTATAGAAGAAGAATAAGAGTAGGAGGAGAGGGAAAGAAGAGGAAGAGGCAGAGGAATAGGAGGAGAGGAATAGGAGGAGGAAGATCATGAGGCGTGTGGTCTTTACCGGAACTTGGGGCGATCATTCCCAAATTAGGCACTATCAGTGATTTGGCTAAATCAGAAAATCGAAAAATCCTAAAATCAGATTTTTACATGTCTGTAACAAGTATAGGTATCTAACATACCCTACAAGGGATAAGACCAAGACCAAAAGCAACCTGGTCCAGTCATTATACTGTCCGTCCTGAACTTGCTCAACACGTAATGAATGGGGATTCTTATCTTTGAATACTGCTATTTGCTTCCTTTTCTAAGAACCAAAGGATCATACTTTAATCCCCAACTCAACTTAATGTTGTTATATGGCCTCCCTTTTTCTGATTACAACTTTTAAAAACTATTATTTTCTCATTTCTATTTGAGACAGATTTCTCACAGTGAAAGCACTTTGTTTACTATAAAAGAGGAAAAGGGGATTCCCTAGAGTTGTTTATGTCAAAATGTTCACCTGTTTAGATTGCACAATAGGGGAAGTGGGGAATTCCCCAAGGTATGCTAAACTTAGAAACTTGTTGATGCTTTTGAGATCAAAACATGTAAGATCAGTGGAATTCCCCACAAAGTTATATATTGAGTGATGTAATGTAGATTGTGAATCTGATTTGATGGTGCAGGGTCATTTTATGCATGGTGATGATGTAATGATTTTGTTAGAAAGGGAATTCTAGCTGTGTGAAGATAATAGTAATTTGTGTGTTGTGACGGAAGGACTATGTCAGCAGTTATAATCATGAGCTAGACTATAGCTCTGGAGCTATACAGTATAATTATAGCTAGTTTTACTCTACAAATTGTATATTTGAGTTCTCCATCTCGTGCCAGGATTTAATACCTTGGATGCTGCCGGAGCTTGATAACTAAATTGTCTGCTGTCGTCTGTTAAGCCAAAGAGCTCAGTTTTTCGGAATCAAAAAGGGATTTCAGTTTGTTTCCTATCTGAGGCCATAGCGACAGACTGATGGTGGTGGTATATTACCTGGATATTATTATTGTGGCCTCATTTGTCGTCCGGGAGCCCGTCTTCTTGAACTGCGGGACAAGATTACCTTCAGGACTGAGAATATTCCTTGGAATTATTACCTGAGTGTTATATGAACTTGCGCGCTGTCATTTTTGGAGCCTTCGCTGCGAGGACATATATCATCGTTGAACTGGCAACGCTGCTTTTGGACACTATGGTATCACCGTGTTAATTCTGTGTAATTGTGTAAATTTTGATTTTGGAAGTTTTTGGAGAACCAAATTTTGAACCAAAACAAGTAAGATCATTAAAACTGTTTCATTATATAAAATTTAGATCACTTATGCACAAGGCTCATTTTATTTGTGTGTGTGTGAAAGGTATTTCTGACCTCGGCTTCCACAGACGTCATAACACGGTATTTCTTTGTTTTTACATTTTCGATTTCCGCGACCCTCTAAATTTGCTAAAACCACATAAAGAAAATGAAAACATCAATAAATAGGAAAACAACAAAGAGAAGAAAGAAATTATAGGAGATAGAAAACAAGAGAAAACTGGCAAAAGAATATGAAAGAATGGAAGTACAAAAGAAGAAGAAAAGGAGGAGACAAACGGAAAAGTAGTATTGAGAAGAAAAAGAAGAGAAGAAGAAAATAGGAAGAGGAAATTAAGAAGAAAAAACCGGAAAAAAAGAAAAAGAAGCAAGCAAATTAGAAGAAAAGAAAATAGAGAAAAGAGGGGAAAAGAGAAAAAAGGAAGAAGGAAGAAAAAGGAGAAGAAAATAGAAGAACAAAGGTAGAAAGAAGACAAAGAAAATTGGTAATAATTTGTAATTTTTAGTGAATTACCAAACAGTTTAGTGTATGCCAAATTAAATGAATTATTCAAAAAATTACAAAATCAGGAATGCATTTTATTTGTCATGTAATTTGTCGTGCACTTGTCTAGAGAAGATGGTCATGAAATTTTAAAACGTTGAAATTTCCTATTGATATGAAAATATCTGCGATTATTGATTTTTTTTAAACTATTAAAAATGTTAATTTTTAAACATTTATAAAAAAAAAAACTTTTATCTCATTTTCATGAGTAATAACAATAATAATTGTACTCATTCTAAGTTGTCACCTTTTTGACAAATTTATCTTTCAGTGAAGGAACTCGGTGAAGGAACCCCGGTGAAGTTGCTAGGAAACGAGAATGAAGGACAAAAGAAAGGGGAAGTAAAAAAGAAGGAGAAGCAGAGAAAAAAAGAAAAACAGGAAAGAAGCAAGAAAGAAAAAAAAGAAAAAGAAGAAAAGTAAACACAAACAAATGAATCAATCAGATTGACTGCTTGAAACTTGAAGCGACAATTGCGAGTGTGCTATGAGGAAAGAAATAGTTGACGCCTAGCACAAGTAGGGTTGTGTGATATCATCATTGCACTGCATAAAATGAAATGCGGCTTAAATGATGAAGAATATGATGTTTGGTTGGATATTTTGAGATCTATTTTTCCAAATTAGATCTCCCAAAGGAACATCATACATGCTGCATTTGATGTACTACTTTTTGACCTACTTGGAGATTAGCTGTAGATGCAATCGACTCTGAATTTACTCTAAAACTGCTACCAAATTTCTTTCGAATTCGGCGACGGTGCCAAGTCGGAAGGCTGATAATATCAATTATCATATGTCTGCAAAAACAAAATGAACTACCGGCAATAATAATCCCATAGTCCGGAGCGGACCTTCGTCACATCACTTCACCGCGGTGAAAACATACCAGGTAAAGCCCAGTTAATCCCTGTACTAGATAACCATATTATTTTGAACTAGGTTACTCAATTGAAATTGTTTTAATTTGAAAAGGTGACTTTATATTATAACTGTACAAAATGAAGGTTCAACCAAATCTTACTCCTGAGGCAAGTTAGGGAGTTTTTTTTCTCAATTTAGTGACCGGGCATGTGCCATTCGACTGTGATTGATTACTTTCAAACTGTACAGGCTCATTTTTTTACAACATGGCGAAAGGATTTTCGGAACGCATTCGTGTATTCTGGGCCACAGTACGAATTCGGCAAACGGTCATGGAATAAACCCGGCGTGTTTAATGTTAAAAGTGCCGAATTTTAAGTGGGGCAGAATACTAATTCATCCCGGATTTTCTTTATGACATTATGTAGGCGATATTTTACAAAATGCCTGCTATATCACTGCATGGATTGTTCCTGTACAAAGATTAGTAGGATAATTTTTGTTTTCCCTTCAGAGATTGTTTAGGGATTCAAATTTCAAAATTGTCTTATTTCCCTTACGAATTCCCTTCGATCACAGGTTTTGGTTTGAAGGTAGCCCTCTATTGAGAGAATATGCTTATTCTTACCTTGACTGCGGTGAAAACAAAGTGCGTGCAAAATCAAAAGGCAAAGGATATTCGCACAACCGTGCGGAGGACCTAAGAACTTGTTCGCGTATTCGGAGGACAGGTCATGCGGAGAAGAATCTCTCGCTACCGCACAACCGCCAACGACCATACCCTATACAAAATCCATGCAGGGTTGTCAAAAAGCCAGAGTACGGCAAAACTCCAAAATCGCGGACTACTTTGTCATGCGGTGTTTGTCCTGCCCCTGACTCATTGCAAATCTAATAGAGGTTTAGATTATACTCTACTTGTTCATTTCTTTTTCATCAGTAACAAAACAAACATGTTTCACATTCCCGATTTAGTGCTCGAACAAGACCCTTACGAAGCCGATATTTCTGAACGGGAACATGACTAACTATGTGCTATTCAAAAATCCTTAGAAGTATTTGACAGAAAAGCACAATATGGTACCATAACATTAGCAATTTCTTAATGCACTATTTTTACTAAATACTGAACCGATACTGTTAAGATGGTACAAAGTATACATATGTGAAGATAATTTGAATGGGTTCTCAAACAAGGGGACCATTTATAAAAAATTACTTCAATATTTCCGTCAATTTTGACGGGAAACGCAGCTACCATTCACAAATACTGTGTTCTAAAATGTTCTCAAGAGATTAAAGAATTCATATGTGATTACATCTATGTAAATACAATGCCATGAATTTACTAATTTGGGGCGGAAAAGTAATACCATTGGTGCTGGGAGGGCGACAACAGACCGTGCTATGTTACTGTCATCGTCATGTACGCCATGTTGTAACATGCAATATTTATTAGACCACTTGGGAAATAACTTCAAACGTTATCAGTGACTTATTGTGCGTTATAAGGGACAAGCAATTTGGATAACTTAAACAAAAAAATGTAATATTTAAAAATAGTGATTTTTAAGAAAATAACAAATTTTTTTTTGCTATTGTTACCTCCGTCAATATTTTGCCAAGTAAACAATAGCCATTTTTAAAGAATCTCGCGGGAAACAAACAGCCAGTCCCGAGATCTGATAAATCTATCAATTTCCATCAGGGCTGGTGTCAGTCAGGTAACGGCAGTGCAAAATGAATAAGAATGTGATGAACTTTTTTTCAAACTATTGTTTTTAAAAAAAACTAAAAATATTACAAGTAACAATAGCAGCAGAACGGGCAGTCTATTGGGCACGAACCTGAGCGGTGGTGCTTTAGAAAATCAATGTAAGTGTGCTTGTTGGTTGTATTCACGATGCATGGATACACATACGTATAGATTACGCGTGAACGATTGTTACGTCGCAGGTGGGTACAGCATGGCGGCCAGGGCTACAAGATCGCTGTGTAGCAGTTTATAAGTTGGCTACACATTTCTGCCATGTGCTATGCATTTTAAGATGTGTAAAAACAATTTTCCCATATGTTGACATCTCATAGACAAAGCAAGAGCTGTTGCAAAAATTGACACAAATAAAAATCCCTAGCGCGAGCGCTGCATAGCGCTATCCAAGGAGATCGTCGATGCGCCAAACGTTAATAAGATTGACGGAAGTTGGTTAAGCCCGGTGACAGAATTTGATGGAGACCCGGTAAAGTTATATCTTTGATGGCAATGGTGTGCTAATGTTATGATAATTGTGCTCTTATAGCTAGTCCCAAAATATGGCAGTTTCGACCGTGGCTACTATTGAGTTAAATGGTAAAAAGTTACACAAGGGTGAGAGTGCTAATGTTACCATTCATTTCGCATGTATCCGACCTTGACATGTCAATATGCAGTATGGTTAGTGTGGTTTTACAGAATTGGTAATATTACATTATGATTTGACCAGTTAAAACCTTGCTTGGAGTTATAGTCTACCAGCCAGAGTAGACCAATCTGCAAACTTTGTTCTATTTAAAAAATGTTACACATTCCTATCTACTCCAATGGAATCTCAACAGAATGTATCGTGGAAATAAAGTAAAGGGAAAAAGTATATTTTTAAATTAAATGAAAGCTAGGGGTTTATCGCCTATGGAAAAGTTAAAAGTAACATTAGCACATAATAGAATATTTTCCCCCCTTGGGTAGGATTTCGGGTCCCATTATGTGGCTTTCTGTCATTTACAGTTTCCTAAGCGTCTCCAGCGACAGTAGTAAACCTAGTAGCAATTTCGGTGCATAGTAACTAGTCGAAGGTAATAGGTAAACCAGGTGTTCCCGATTAGTAGGATTGGTGTCAAAGACAGACGAATTCCACTGGACACATCAATTCAGAGGGAGTAGTGAGTACAAAATGATGTCCACTGGACCCCATAATTGATAAGATTCTGAAACCCAAATATTTCCAAACCGCCAATAGTTTCCAAAACCTCAAAAAGCAAAATTAGAGACATAATATTCTGCTAAAGCAGGCATTTCCATAAAATAGTTGCTTATGGGGGAAAACCAAATTCAGTGGCGGATTTTAAGAGTCAGTAGCTGCGTCAGCAGCTGCTGCAGGCCCCCTCTAAAATATTGTTCTCAGGGCCCCCTCGTGACACGCCTAGTCTGCACTTAAGTGCGATATTGAGGTGCTTGACGCTAAGAGGGCCCCACCTAAGTGTGACAGGGCCCTTTTCCTTAAATCCGCCACGACCAAATCAACAATATTGCAATAGCTCTTGTATTACTATTTTATTGTGGAGAGAAACCACCCTGGTTAACATTAAAAGAAATAAGGAAATGTGATGATACCTCAAAAGTTAAACCCAGTAGCAACAATAAGAAAACAGGAAAAATCTTAGCACCAGTATTTGGAAAAATGATAAGCGAGAGTAGTATACATACAAAAATTGGACGGTGTCCGGGAACACAAAATATTCCACTGGACTAGATAATTCTGAACATTTGGAAACTGAGAGGGGAGTCCAGTGGACTTCAAATAAAAACCTAAGTGGGAACCCTGATAGGTGTTGTTAAAAATTGCCGAGAAAAAAGCAATTGAAATACTTATCCAAGGTATGACCACACATGCTACAGTGTCACGTTGATCAATGGTCACTACTGCTTTCGTTCCAGCGGATTACGCTGTCTTGCAAAATTTGCATTTGAATGTGCGATAGTGCAACAAATCGATTGTGTTGCTGCGCAGAGTTAAAACTAGTATAGAGCAATTTTTGGCACAGCTGGCGAATCGAAGAATCTGCGACGCCGATGAACATAGGTCCGACGCCGCGCCGACCGGCCGCCGCCCCCCGAGTGGTGATACCAAGGCGTAGAGTGTTCGTTGATTACCCACCTGCACCGCCGGCACATTGCAGGCAACATTGATTCTTGCCGTGGGAACTTTCCAAACGAACCTGATCACATGTGCATTGTAAAATTAAGCCAGAATAGAAAGTTGGGAAGTGACCAGAAAAATACCTATAAATCGAATAATTTTATTGTCAATAGCCTTACAAAATGAGGCAATTTTTATTTTGATCTGTAAAAAAGATAGGGTTCATGCACAAAATGAAATTTGAAAACTACGTAGATCGAGAAACCAATCACCAAATCAATATCGTGTTGGTATCTTCAAGCCGGGCATATCTCTCGATCGAGCTGCGTACACGCTCTGGTGAAAGATATTGCACATTTACTAGTGCACTAAAGGACCTGTGAACTTGTATAGGCTTGTTAGAGCTACCAAAGGGCTGCTGGCAGGATCTGGGAAGTCACATAAATATTCATTAGGCCTAGACAGGTATTTGCAATTGAAGCAATTGGACTTGTAGACCGACACCGCCCAAGATTGGAATTCGGGTCTATTGTGAAAAGAAAATCAACAGATAACTGAGTAGAAGGGGGGGGGGGATGTTTAGGTATGCAAATACTTGCTACAGCGAAAGAGATGTTATAAAAACATGTAAATGGATATTACCATAGTTATTTTCGAGAAGAAATAGAAAGTGGTGTTGCACAGATTTCCAAGTTGCAGGTGGGTTGTGATGCCGACGTCGTCAGCCACTGCTTGTCATTAGAAAGTCCAATGAATATAAGCCATAGTGAATGAGCCTCCCAAGTAGCGAATGTTGTTGTTATTGAATCAAATAGTATTGGAATCATGGAATAAAATTGGCGCAGAAGACGCTCTTCTCATGGAAATCTAAATCAATTGGTAATAAGGATCTAGATCTTGGGAATCCAGTGACGATGACAGCGAGTTTTAGGCAGAAATAGGGGTAAGTTCTTAGTTTAAAAATGCTAATAAATATTGGTTAAATTGTGTGCAGGTTGCTTCCATTTTGTGCAGGTAGGTTTTTCTATGTTACCTGCACAAGTGCAAGTAACTTTTTTCTGGTAAATCGAACACTGCCCAGGCGCCGCCATTGGATTTTGCACTATGCGCAACATTCAAATGCAAATTTGACAGCGTAATCCCGGATAGTAAACGACAGCAGCAGTGACCATTGATCAACGTGAGACTGTAGCGTGTGTCAGTAAGTATTTCTTTGCATTTTCGGCATGTTACACCAACAATTTGACATACATGTAGTTACTATATTCACAGAATTGCTACTGCAGGTTAACTACTGCCGCTGGAGACGTTTAAGAAACTAAGTATTTTCTATAAAGGAATTTTGAAGAGCACATAAGTTGGTCCATTGTTCCCGTTCAGAAATACCGGCTCTGTAAAGGGTACTTGATCGACCACTAACTCTTACTCTATTGGAATCCAATGTGCATGAAATAGGCTTCATTATGAATTCAGTCGCGTCGTTCTTGTGATTCTGCTATGATTCTCATGATTCTGCTTCCACATGAATACGTGGCTTCAACATAATTTTGTTGTATTCGGTTAAGGCGGTCAATGGTGGTGACACAATACAAAATTATTTCCAGTGTTGAATAAAAAAATTACAATTGGAGAAAGCTAATGGTGACAAATCTTTCAAATATCTCCTTCCTTTCTGACTGTCTTTAAACCTTGGCATGCTATATTTTTCTCGTAGTACCCCTTTTTAAAAGGTGATCACGTCGTGCCGTAAAGTGCTGTGCATGGCCAAAAAGGCAACACAAAGGTAACAATTAGATTGTAGCGAAGGGCTCGGGTCGCGCCAAGTTCGTTTCTGCGTCAGGACGAAGATATTTATTTTGGATGCACAAAAATAAGAAAATAGTCGATCTATTGCATTGTACGGACGTAACAAAAAGCAATGTTGTGAAAGAATTTAGTATTGTGCCACCACCCTAGGAATTCGGCAGGCCTCAACGGAATAAACTGCATTGTGAAGGATGTGGTGCATAATACTTGAATTCATCCTAATGTTTACAGCAAACACAAAACCAATGCTTTCATAAGATGTGTTTGCCAATTTGTGGAAAAAAAGAATCGGAAAAATATGTAAGAACTACTGCTAGCCATAAATTCATCTCAATACCACATGCGGTAATTCCCACGATCATTTGGTAAATAGGATGAGTACGTGTAGAATGTAACCATAAGTAACTAGCACACAAAAACTCCTCTATGACACCATGTTCATGCACGGGGGGGGGGGGGGAATCGCTCGTTTGGGGCATTGGGATTTCCAAATCAGTAATTTGGGGGATGTTTGTACATTTACGATGGCCATTATCTGTATCAGTGGCATTTACAAAATAAAACTTTACACCTTGTGTCAAAGGAGCTTTATAGTTAAACATGATAATTTAGGAAAAATTATGAAGCAAAAAATCCGTTGGGTAGGGGATTAACCTCGCACTTCCCAATAATGGTCATTTAGATTTTAAAATATCCTTGATCAGGCCTAGCCTTTAGTCAATTCTGTGGTGATGTTGACATGGTTAAAGAGCACCCTCTGAATAAGATAGGACTAGCACTTGAGTTATGTCAGAAGTTGATGTCGTCTTTTGCTGTTAGGTTGGTGTGTCCCCACCGTGGAGAGAGTCAAACTTCAGCAGTATGAAGAGATATACTTATAATCGTAAAATGTGCAATGGGAAGGTGAACTTTGAGCCACCTGGCACTCAGTCCACTGAGGAAGATAGCTGAGCTGGTTCACAGCGGAGATGATTGCAAACAGATCGGCCGGGAAATTCCCCAAGCCATAGCTTTAAACTATACCGATCTTTCATGACTTTCACCTTGGTGTATTCTATACAAAATACATACCAGTTTTAACTGGTAAAATGGTAAATGGCCCGTTTCACAATTAGGCGCCACTTTTTGTAAACTTGAGGGTTAATTTCAAAAGGAGTTAAAAATGTTACTACTAGTTTCTTCTTGCCAAAGGTACAGGTTTTCATAAAAATACCTATGGCTAGCTTAATTGTTCTCACCCTCTCAAATAAAATTCAAGTTACTTGTTTAATTTGGGTAATTTTGTGAAACAATGAATTCAAAATAAAAATGAACTAATGTACATCGGACTTGTCATATAAGAAATGACATTGGGCAAACAGAAAGTATACCCCAGGCTTCCTCTAGGACAAATTTGAATAAAAAAAATGTGGTTGTTATTCACAGGATCTATGGCAAAGTCAAGGTGTATTTGTGACCCAAAAAGGGGAATGACTACTAATAGTTTTCTTCACACTGAAACTGATCAAGGTATGGCTCTGATACAGGCTTCGAATTACCCAGATGCACACATGCACAGGTGCATTTAGCTTTCTCTTCTGTGCATGTAAATTTGTATCCTGCATGCACGTGGGCATGTAAATATTGAAACTTTGTGGAATTTCATAAACATGCCCATTTTAGCTTATTTCATAGAAAGTCATTGAATGTGAAATATAAACATTTGAGCCACTGTCAATAGTCTACAAAATACAGAGTAGATCGGATAAAGGTTAGCAGTAGCACCCCAATCCTGTTTACATGAGCCGTGCATGTAAACTTTTTACATGGCATGTAAATTTTTGAAGTTACATGCACGGTGCATGTATTCTAAAATTGTAATTCGCAGCCGCTCTGATAATTCAATGGTTTTCTAAAGTTCTTGGTATAGGTAATAGAGATAAATAATGCCAGCTGGCCAGGAAAAATAGATAGTTGATATCAAGGTTTGTAAAAAGTTGGATGTGGCATATTACAATGTGAGAAGGACAACTAATGAATTGTGAAGAAAGTGTTTTCACCAAAGATGCTTGATGATTTAAACATTTTATGAGTTCCTACAACACAAGGAAATTTCAAAACAAAACAAAAAAAAAAACACTTTTATTGGGAATCAGCGTATTTGGCTAGTTTTAGGGGGTGGATGTGACATTTCTTTCTTGTGAACGGAAAATTACAGTATTATGATTAGTTGTTTAATCTGAAGAATTTTGTTTTATTTTCAGTTCAAAATAATTTTGACAAGAAAACTATCCATTTTTTAATTTTTAAAATGTTTTTTTTGTTTTTTCCCCCTGGCCTCTTTTGCTTCAAATTATGGTTCATAAGCCCATGCATTATGAGCAAGGGCTAAAAGGACAGGTTTATGAAAAATAAACAATGGGAAATGGTGGATACAATAATCAGGCAACCTAATGACATTTTAAAATATAACCCAACAATGTGAAAAAAAGCCAATCAAAACAAGTTAGTTATGAGTTAGAAGAAGTTTTTATCCACAAAAAAACTCTTTTTGATGGATGTGACAAGTGGGTGTGAACGGACACATTTTTAGTGGTCTGGCATTATTTAAAGAGCATACTAGGACAAATAACTCATTGTGTTTTTAGTTGACAACCAAATAGCTCTAACAAATATAACTAACATTGGGTACACTAATGATATTTATATTTGAGCAGTGGAAAGAAAGGTTGTTGGGATGTGGACGGATGTGGACTAATGTCACAAAAGTGAACGGACATTATGGACACTGATTGCCCAGCCCTAAAGGATCGTATGATCCTAATGTGTAGGGTGAACATTATAAAGCCTTCCAATTGTATTTTCAAAAATTAATATTACAAGTGGCATATTTCTTCTTGGTACACTCCAACGTCTACATTTAAATTAGGTGGATGTGACCAAAAATAGTGAAACGGACAAAGAGTGCTCCGCATCCATTGGTGTAAACTAAAAATTAAGAGTTGAGCAATAGAACAAGTTTAGTCGCATTATCGGAGGACTAAATTTCAATTGGCCAATATTTTTGTTAACAAGAAAATAATTGAGGTTTGTTTTAAGAACCACTTTAAAAAATGTGTGGAAAGTGGAACAGACAATGGTCACATCCACACACTGAATTTTTGCGTGCATACATTCTTATTTACAAGAAAAAGCTAGTTCCTTTAATGTGGATGTTTAATACAAATGGACTTCATTCTCCAATAAAAAAAAAGTAGAGGAATAGGGAAATGGGTGTTGAAGAATGGCAGCTTGACAAAAATAAACCTTAATTGTCCAGTTGACACCAGAAATGGTAATTTTAGGCATGTTATGATATTCACAACACCTAAAACCTTGTGACAGGAGCAAGGTGGTTAAGCTATGGGAGGTGAGCCCATAGGGAGGAATGGGAAAAAACACAATAATGATACTCTGTTCCATAATTTTGAAACATGCTAGGAAGGAAAAGAACAAAATTCAAAAAAGTGGCGCCTAATCATGAAATGGGCCAAATCGATATGGGTAAGAAGCACCCTCCTGATAAGAATAAGACTAGCACTTGAATTCTTAAAAGATTCTAAATCATTTCTTTGTGTCAAATTTGGACGTGCGCCATGCGGTCCCGTCGGCCATTTTAACAATTTTTTAACTAAAATTACATATTTTTAGCAATTAAAACACACGATAATTTTTCGATTTCAAATCCGTGTTAGTCATTTTAAAATGAATTGTAAAAAAATAAATCCTTTTTAATTTTTTGTTTTTTGGTTTTATTTGTTAATTGTAATAACATTGTAAATAGAAACATGTCACTGTTTGTTTGTTTGATCCCAATTGATACCATGGGGCGAGGTAGTGCCTATCAATTGTAAATATACTGAACCAGGAAATAACACAAAAGCACATGGCGAAGTGTCGATGTGTAATAAGTCAACGATGACATGTTTGGGTTCTTTTAGCTCCTTTTAAAGGGGTTGGAGGATGATAGATTAGCCGACTTTTTTTGATCGACATGATGATTGTGATTATTATGGGATCGGTTGCATTTTCAGCGCTATTTTGGCCAAACGGAAAAATACAATTTAATCAGTGTGAGAAAAAACACAAAATTGCCGAAAACCGCGCATGAAGATCAGGTTTTCTAAATGCGGATCCACTGGAATGAATTTGGAGGTGAAGAATTTGGAACCAAACCAATCATTATCATTACCATCGACGGAGTGGTCCCGGCGAGGGGAAATAACATTCGGTTCCCGGGAAATTACATTCTTTCCAGCCTGGTCAAAAATTCACACACGTTGGGAAAGGAACTGTTTCATTAAAACATTTAAGAAAAAAAAATACCAAAAAAAAAGATGAAAAATGGCAAAACAACTACAAGTAATTGAAAGTAAATAGTAGGTCTGTGTATAAATGGCATGGGCACGGTTTTTATCTTTAACAGGCACTTTGCACTTTTAAAACTTTGTGTTACTTACAATGGAATGTTGTGCTGCGTTTTGTAGGCAAGGAAGTGCTTGGAAAACAAAAGTCAGTTGGGGAGAGTTGAAGGGGAGTAAGTGCAACAAATATTCTGATCACAGAAGCTTACATTGGATGGCCTTGAGCCTAGGTCAATTATTTTCTTGTGAAGATGATATGGCTGTTTACATGACATGAATTTCCTTTATTTTGAACAATTTTCAGTGCCGTGGTGATCCAGTTGACAACTTCATTTATTTATACATGTGTGGGTAGGGTATTCAAGTCCAAGAGATCTACAACCCAAGATAAAATCCATGGTGAAATTAGGCCTACAAAATAAGCATACACTTGCAAGCATAGAAATCTCAGGCAAGAAATCATGTTCCAAAGGCACTTTGGATCATTGCAAAGACACGGCATCTAAAGTATTTAAGGAATGTCTCATGACAAATGGCACTAACAAAAGTTTATCTAGAGCATCAGGTGAAACTCAGGTCATGATGTCTTAGACTTAGAAAAAATCTTCTTTTTTATAATCCTTAAATTGAGACAAAACAGGAATGGAAATCTCGAAATTTATTGAAAAAATTTAATGATAAATCCAAATTGGTCAAAAACCTTTTCACCAAAAAAATCTGAATGCTCCTAGAATTAGTCCTGTGTTACTGTGTAAATTAAAAGAATACAATATTTTAAACAGATTTTGGCATTTTGTTCGGATTATCAAAGTATTCTTGGGATTATCTGTGCAATCAGGTTCAGGTTTTCTTTGAGGGCCTGCTATGGTATCCTGGAGACCAGTACTACTGTCCCAGGGCTTGGGTCTTGTCGCGCCCCCCCCAGCCTAAACTGTAGTACTACCTCCCCAGTACGGCTGTGTTTATTTTACATGCACCCATATGCCGCTGAGGGCGTGTAGATGCGCGGGTTATCCGTCCGCCTAGCCATCACATCCCGATTCTCCTCGTCATAACACAACTATAGCCACAACAATAGAACTGTTTACTGGTATACAACCGCATCACCCTAAGCCACAGTACGTGTGTGATAGTGTTGATCGCTATCCTGGTGGGCGGGGCGAGCGGTATGCGGGGTGACTGTCAGAGTTGCACTGCATATTGCTTCGGACGCTCATACAAACCGAGTTGGTTTCCCATGGTACTTGATGGGGCGTATGGCAAGTGATCAGGACATCTACAATCAAGTAGGAGAAAAAACAGCAGACATTATAATCTGGACGAGGCAACGTAGGATCCGTGTTAATGATCTGAGTGATGGTGTCACGACGCTTGATGGAGACTTCTCACTACAGGCCAGAGAGAAGTACGGTGGGTGCGTCGCATGTTGTACCAAACACTGACCACTTCCCCCTTGTGATAATTTGTTGCCCCTAAAGCCATGCACACTATCCCATATTAGGTTTCAGTGCATAGTTCCCGTGCGCAGAAGACTTCAACAGTGGATTCAGCTGGCGATCATATTAACTTATTATATGTGATTGCTGAGTTGTATTAAGGTACACCGTTCCCACTTATACCTTGTGTTCCAACTGCCTCTGATCATTAATTGATTCATAGTAAACGCAGAAGATCTTATGCGACTGACCGTATATACACTTTGGTGTGCATACCCCCTATTCTCACTACTCCACTATACTTACTCAGGAGCCCCCACACCCCGCGGGCGCGCTTGAGGATAAAGCCCCCCTCATGCATTGCAAATCATGGCACTGCCTTATTTCCTGTGTCACTTTAATCATTAACCCTTTTATTGTCAATGTCACAGTTACTAGCATCATGTATGTGAACAGTGCGTTGCCACTGAAGTTTCTTCCTTTTCATCGCATGTCATGCACAGTAACATATTCGCTGAGCCTATCTGTAATTGCTTTGTGGCTAAAATGAGCAATAAAATGTCAGGCTCCGGTATAGTGTTACTGTTGATGTGACTATACTGCACTTATGTGTGGGGTGCGTTGTATTTCGCAAATGATCTTCTCTCTTCTTTATCTTGTAGGCCTGACGATATGTGCTTTCCGATCATTACGTCGAGTTGCATTTGGGCATGACTCACACACAACATATATGCCTACTGCGAGGGATCCCTGTGTAAACTATGTTTTGCGATTTTTTGTTACCCATGTGCGCCATAATGTAGGATATTTGACCTTGGGTGGATGATTGCACTGTTTCTTCATTTTTTGCCGATGTCCCACCTCGTAACACTAGTCAGTCAGTGGACTAGGTTGACTATGCTGACCGACTTTTTTATCGTTTTGCAATACGCATCCTAATGACCATGCTATTGCACATTATGCAAGGAAATAAGCTATCGTATGCCCAGCCCGTCACCTACTGCAAGTGTCTTGGAGATGTTACTCCTTTCCCTTTTTTTTTTCATTCTGTTCCTTCTTCTCTTCCCCCCTTCCTCCCCTCCTTTTTTTAGTTTCACTTCTCTGTTCACGCCAAACGCGGACTAAGTTGTGGGGCAGTCCTTCGACCATGTCTACCCAGATTGTATAGGAGTCCAGCACGCAAGACTGGTGTGCTCGCAAGAAGTTGTTTAATTTTTGCCATACCCCGTCTAGCACAGTGCACAAGGACAATACCCTGTCTGTTTACACTATGCTGGTGCCCCGGCCGACTGAGGTACCGAGTGGCTACTTCACTTCAGATCACTGTCTATTTGCAGGCAGACTCTCAATGAATTATCACGCATGGTATGATTCGCACAACCACACTCTTGTTTTACAACAGCGTCAATAAAGTGAGAATTGTCACGTAGTGATCCTGAAGAATAAAACTACCGTATACTAGTTGTATTATTACTCAACAACACAAGAACTTGTGCCTTTAATTTCGTGTTTAGACACGAACCCAACTTTTATAGTCAATTGTAAAGAGCTGAAGTACTGAGAGAATGATTTCACTTACAGCTTGATATGAATGTCGTGCATCAGATGTGTGTGTGTGTTCCTGTACCACACCTGCACATGTTGTACACATACATGCATTGCCAACTGTGCTATACTGTACTTTACAAAACCACATGTCAGTACTTACGGAGGGATAAGCTGTTTCCATGTAAGACTAGAAAAGTTAGGGGGAGGCCGACAGGCAAGGAAGTGAAGCAGAGAGAGCTTAGAAAAAACAAAAAAACACGCGTTTTTAACCTAATTTTGTAAAAAAAACCAAACACGAGGAAAACATAACTATAACGAGTAAAAATCAAAAAAAAACAACACACCACAATTTTTTTTAAAAAAAAGACAAACCACAACAACAAACCAAAAAAAACAACAACCAAGTAGGTAGGCAACAACAAAACACACACCAGTAACACAGTAGACCCCCAAAGGACCCCGTCACCAACAAAAACAGGTCACCAAGTCAAACCGCACGATCAAAACAACGTGAAAAAAAAACACAACACACACAGTAAAGGCTAACAGACGAGGCAGAGAGGGGCACCAAAACGCCAGTACGGAACACACCACACACAAGATACAACCAAAACAATTCAAGATCATCGTAGGAGGACCACCAAACCACGAGAACCCACCGGACCACAACCCAAAAAGCGATTTCGCCGAGAGCGACGGCGGTAGGACCACGAAAACACATTCACGATCATGCTTAAAAAATTCCTGAAGTACTACTGCTTGGGGTCTAAAAGAATTAAAAGTCAGTTTTTAGTGTTAAGATAAGACTAGGATTTTCGTGGGGGGATCACATCGATTTCACCAATGAGGGTTGAATATTTCCCCAAAATGGTTGCATTGTGGGATGATCAATTTAACCCTTGGCCTTCACCTGTGTTGAATGACAGAGTCATCTTACAAAGGCTTCAAGTTTCAGCAAGAGCGATCGGAACAGTATATGGCCGGTCGTCCAGTTTGGTCCATGCTAGCAGACTAATTAGCATGGGACCAAAATTGAAACATGCATTACCATCTGCAGGCTAGCTTTATCTACCCTCTATGGGATGGAAATATGATTATCTTCATATGGAACATGGTGCAGCACCAAATACTGAAGCTATGTTGATGGATTGCAGAAGAAAGACTCTGTCTCCTTAATAGGTTACAACCCTCTAAAGCGGGCCTTGTTCCTGTGAGCACGAAGGAATAGGGCCTGCCTCAAAAGCACGCTTTCGGCAGCCATAATAGAGCTATCCAACATCTTCTCAGTGAAGCAACCGACAACGGAAATAACAAGATCCTCACTGGACGAGCATGTAACTTTTCCGGAAGTTTCTGGATTTCGGATTTCTGGGCATAAATAAAAAAAAAAGTCCAGAAATGTTAAAAAAAGTTGTTGACTTTTTTTTTCTTCCATATTGAGGTATTAAAAGGTTAATGATAAAGGTAGTAGGAAATGCATCAAATAACCAAGTTTTAAGTACCAATTATTTTTTAATAGAGAAGGGGTCTGTTCCCTAACAACAATCTCATAAGAAGGAAAATATGTTTCCTGGAGCTTGGCACCGGGGTTTTACTACACAAAAAAATTTGGCCTTGTTGTAAGTTCAAATTTTGGATTTTTAGTTTTAGGAAATGGGATATCCTCGTTTAAATTTCCAAGATCAAAACACCATCTCTATCTCAAACTCCTACGTGCCTCGGATGTTGAGCCGACTTCGGACTCATGAACAGCAAAAACAAATCCGTCTTCCCACTTATAATGTTGTTGTTCTGTTTATTTTCATTGTGTCGAAGTTGTGACTATGGGGGTATTTTTTGTGTTCGACTGACTTAAGGCAGAAAGGAACACGTTCTGATCCACTTTGTCCACTGTGTCTGTTGTTGGTCTGTGTTGTTCGCCCCAAGTCTGTTGTTGTCTGTTGTGAAAAAGGGTTGAAAAAAAAACCAACAGGGGTTAACAGTTGCCGTAATATCTGCTTTACTTCAATGGATTGTTTCAAACCAAACTTGAGTCATAGGTGACAACATTGGATTCCTCATTTGATGATGGGTCCAAAGGTCACATTCCAAGGCCAAAGGTCATGTGAGGTCAGTTGTAAGATAGCTGAAAATTGTTAAATTAAACATTAATTGAATGTTTGGAGTGCAATTTGGAACCACACTTGAGTCATCCGCTTCCGATAACCCGAGCTCCCGAGTGATTCACTTTGGTAAGTTCACCTCACGCATTGGAAAAAATCTCAAGAGTGTTTTTCACATCTTAGGATTTGACCAAAAAGGTTGTCTGGGAGCCCGCTATCCATTAGAACATTTTTCATCCCCAAAAATAATTGAAAAACTGCCTTCGACGGCACTTTTCACCCAACATTATGGAAAAGTCAGGAAATTTGGAGGCCTCATTGGCGGCACAATGGGGCATCAAAGGCTCTAAAATCAATATAAGACCTTATCAAGTGCACCCAATTTGAATAGAACCCTTGTTTGACAGGTGCAAGTGATTAGGCCCATACTAAAACACCTTGCCGTTCGGCAACGTGGGTCCATGAAGATGAGATGATTATTTATGAAGTACCTATTGAAGTCTCTTATAAAAATCTGTATATGATTTCTATGGTGTTTTTTATGGACCAGTTTATTAGTAAATTGGAGGTACTCTTATTGTAATCATGTTCGGGGGGATCTGGAAAGTGATATGATTAGGGATCAGAAGGAAAGGGCTACTAGAATTTACTGATAAATATTGCTTCAAATGTGCAGACATTTATAGATATTTGAACAAAAAAAAAAGACTTTTGATCACATGGCAAATCCCAGTTGCCGGACCATTTGTTACCCTATGAATTATGGCATTAAATGCTGGAAATGGCTGTTTCTAGACTCCATGATGTCACAGCCCCTCGGAAATTAAAAGACTTCGAATGAGGGGGTTGGTTTGTACTCAGCTTTTTTGTTAATTCAAAAGGGGAAAATACTGAGACTGCCAGGGAGGGAGGTGGGGGTCAGATCATTTTTGGGGGGGCGGCTGGGGGGGGGTCATACTCGAATTATTTTTTGAGGTTGGAGGAATACTAAGATTTTTTTCTTTTCTTAAAAGGTGGGTCATATAATTTTTTGGGGGGGTGTTTTAAGGAGTAGTGACCATACCCATTTCTTTTGGGAAAAGATACCACTGGTGCCCATATTTTGCTGGGGTGGGGGTGGGGGTTGACCGTTTTAGGTGAGGGGCTGCTCTATCAAATTTGTAGAGAAAGAAAGAAATCAACATCGTTGTTCCTTGATATATTTGCTCTAATGCTTTACAGGCATTGGCTATCCAAATTTGGGTTTGGAGTTAGTTCATGGGTTTGTGGGGCTCTTTGGGCATTACATTCTTTTATTAATTAAAATTAGGAACTTCTCCAATAGAGGCTTAAAATGAGACATAATACATCCACACATTGAGGCCGCTTTTAACTTGTAACATTATGGCAGTTTTTTAATACGACCAAAATTAGTTCACAGAAAAAATTTGCACTGCGATCGCGTTAAAAAATTTGCACTCTTGGGAATTCATTTTCACCCTTGGATATTGGTCCAAGAGTGAAAATCATCTTGGAAAAAATCTCTAACGAAATGCTGATATAGTGCAACATTGTATCCCTCATTGTTGAGGTCACTGCCAAGTCCAAAGGTTATATGAGCCCTATCACTTACAAACCGTGGCAGCAGGCGGGTGGCGACAATTCGGTCCCGAGGATCGATGCACTTTTGTTTTGATGGCTCTAGTACAGTTTAAAACTCCTAATCAGCATTATTTTATAGCATGTACTAAAATATCAGTTTTCTTGCATTGAAAAACAAGAAATGTCAAATCACAAGGTACTGAGAAGAAACGGTCCATCAAGAGTGATTCAAAGTGGCATTGAGGTTTGAAAATTCCCAATATACCTCTTTTTAATGGGCAAAATTAACTGGTAATGCCCGCAGATCGAAAATTATTTTGCGGTTAAGTTTGGGTTTGGATGTCTGTAAATTGACCCCACTGTACCCGGAAGTGTTTTAAATTATACCATGTGAAAGGACCAGATTTTTCTATGGTTTGTTCTGAAAATTTCGCATCAAAAGTTATTTCTTTGCGAAGATATGGATGTTAAAGCTGTTGTTTTGTTGGTCATCCATAAATATTAGGATGGTATGTGCAGCCTCAGCATGCGGTTATGCTTTATCAGCATCATCAAAACCACAAGTTTGTTTCCAACAAAACTGGGGGTATGGGTGATTATATGTTAGCTTGTACGACTCTCATATCAAGTTAGAAAACATGGTTCCCTTAAGGGTTTAGTGGTCAACCCTAGTGCTTTGTTTTTACACGAATTTCTGATTTTTGCACATTTTTAAACATCAATCTGTGTTCCATCGTTACCAACAAAGGTATACAATGTTAGACAATCCTGAGCTGTATTGTTTGCCGATTTAAAACAGCTATTTGACCGTTTTTTTTTTTTTTTAAAAATCACAAAAACCACATTGTCATAACGGCGGGAATTAAAGCACATACCGCCGTCAAGCTCAATGCGCAGCATCGCGCCGCGCCGTGGTGCATTTTTGATTGCGTAATTGAAGCGTGCGCGTGTTTAATGTATTTTTGCGCGAACGAATATGGACAAAAAAAACAAAAAACAAAAAATGCCTATTTTTTTTTTTTTTTAAATTGCTAATTTAGACCAGATGAAATTTCAATTTCTTTGATTTCTGGAGTGAAGACACAAGAGGTTTGATTCAAGAGGGCATTAAAGATGGATATTTTATTTCATTGAACAAACATACTAAATTTTGAAGTTAAAGCTAAAGTTTATTTGAGAAAGAGACCGCTTGAACAAATGAACGTGAAAAGTCAGTTTTTACTAAAAACAACGGATTTTCTCAATGTTCAATTTTCGCAAAATTCGGCAAATTTTCAGACAGGATAACTCCAAAGATACCGAAGTAAAAAGTAAGGTTAAATTTCATAGATAGCAATCAGTCCTCTTAGGGACGGTTTTCTCAATTTTTCATTTTTCGACTATAACTAAAGTATTCCCCAATCTACTCAATTTTGGAAAAGAAAGGTAAAAATCAGGCCTTTTTTTTTTTGACATTTTTCCTTATATTTCGAAAAAAGTAACTCTATTTTTAAAAAAATGGAAAAAAAAACGTTTCCCTAGACCTTTTTGTCTTGTTTCCTAAAAAATAAACTAAGAATATCATTGAAAAATTCAAAATTGTTTTGCTATGGCTGTCTGAAAAAATTGGTTTGGGCAAAATATGTCTTTTGGATTTTTCTCAAAAATACGGAAGTTTTACTTAATTCTGAGCCCATTTCGGGTCATCGTCCAATTTCTTTCAGAAATGGTCTATTTGACATACCATATACTCAAATATTTGCAAAGTTACCAAGCCCAAATAGATACTCGGAAAACCTCAAAGGGTGACACTACCCTTAAAATCGGGGAAACAGGCATCTTTAAGAAATACTTTGTATTGAGGCATTTGGTCAAAAATGTTTGCAGTTATACTTTTTTACACATTAAATTAGGCCTTTCAGCTCTATTATTACTTAAGGTGAAAAAAATAAAAGAGACCGTGCATAGCAACAATGATCAGCTGAAAGGTTTAATGTCATTGCCATAAGTTTGAGCTTAAGGCCTATCACATGACAAAAGTTCGAAGAGAGAAAAAGAGAAAGAAATCTTTTTTTTCTGTCTATATACTCAATGTTAAGGAAATAGATTCAAATAAGGAAGTATTGTTTCTTTATCTGACATTGGATGAAATTGATTTTGAGATTAATTTCCTGGTCTAATTGTATGCTTTGGAAGAAAATCTAAGGGTTTTTCGTCAGTATTACATTTGTAAAAACTTTGCAGGTTGCAGTGTTGAAAAACAAACATTGGCAGTTTATACCATGTTTTCAATTCTTGTTTTGTCTCCAGAAAACAACAGTTGAGGCTGCTCCCGACCGAGTCGCAATCGCAGGAAAACAAGCCCCACAAAGCTCTTGAAGTAGAAGATGCGTCGGCCAGCACCGCTCAGAAAAAAGAACTGAAGCGCTCTTAAGACAACAGGCAGGGCGGGAAATCAGGGAGGGAGAAAAAGCCAAAGATGTGGAAAAGTGGAGGAGACCAAGGAAGAAGATAGCGGCACTCATTTGGGACAATAGTACAGGAGGGAAGGGGAGAGACAAGGAGCAAGACAACGAGGCATCCGCATCAAACCCATCCCGCAACCAAAAGATGAAAATAAGTCGGCTAAAAGGCATCTCCTGAGAGACCAAGTGGTGGGCATGACGGAGCCCATCGCAAAAAAAAAAAAAGAAAAAAAAAGCGGACAAGTCGCCATTAGCCTTGCCTCCTCTTAAATCCCATCAGACTTATTACAGTTAAAGAGGAGCGAGAGTGGCATAAATGAAGCTAATCTATCACCATCAAGGAAAGGATCAGTCTGTGACAGAGATTGGTCTGAACAACCATCACGGATGAGAAAGAGAAAAGTTTAAAAAAGAAAAGGAAAGAAGGGCAGGGAGAAAGGAAGAAAGAAAGAAAGATAAGTCCAGGGTCAACTCAAGGCTTAAACTGAAAGTTTGGGGATCGGGTGCTGAGTTTTGGATGGTGACAAGGCACGCAACAAAGAGGAAATCTAGCAGGCAAAATTAAGAAGCGAAAAACATGAAAGTGAAGAAGAGACCGTACCATCACCCATTGGTAAACCACCGGAAGAATAGAAACCAAGCAAAAGAAAGAAGACTGTTAAGAACAAAAACTGAGGAATCTGATGTGAAACCCATGGAAGTGGTTCGGGTCCGGATTGCTCTGCTTGCTAGCCCTAAATCGGAAAGAGAAAAAGAAAAAGATAAAAAGTCAAAGAAAAGATTCTAGGAGACTGTCATTCGTCAGAGGGAAAAAGCCCATCTTTGCCGGGAAAAAAAGGAAAAGGCGATTCCAAGTCTGGAAAAAGGGGAAGAAGAGTCACAAGGATTAAAGACAGGCAGAAAAGTATCATAAAGAGGACAAAATTTAAAGAGGTGAGTAAGGTGGAAGGAAAAGGAGGAAAAATAGAGGCAAAAGACAAGAAAGACAAGAAGAAGAAAGAAACCTAACATGAAAGTCTAAAGAGTGACGTGTCCGCGCCTCAAGAAAGTGACTTAGAACTTTCTCACACCTCTGGTGATTCTTTTGAAGATACTGTAATGCGCTTGTTATAGAGGAAAATCCACTCCAACAAGCAAAGAGCATCAAGTCCAGCAAAAAGAAGAAGACAATCAAGAAGACAGAGATGGCGAGAGAGCCAAGAAAGCTCCCAAAGAATCAGAAGGAGACAGAAGGACAAAAGAAAGTGAAAAAAAGAGGAAGAGATGAGAAGGTTAAGCACAAACATCACAGACATGACAAAATACAACGGAGCGACAAGAAACATAAGAAACACAAACCGGAAGGAGGACGCAGAAGGACGAGCATGTGTCGACCCATGTCCCAAGGACGTCTTTTTTGGCTCACCCCAATACCTTAAGAAAACTCTTTCACTGATTTACAATCAATCAATGCCAATCTGCAGTGAGTCTTGCAAATAGTGGCATTCCAGAAGGAAATGTTATAGGTAAAGCCTATTAAGCATCAGTCATCATTAACAGATCCTACCAAGCAAAGAAGAAAAAGGATCTAAGAAGATCCTGAGAAGTCAGGTGATGATAAGGAAGAGAAGAAGGATGGGAAGAAGAGGAAGAGAAGGTAGGTACCATCTTATTTGTGTTTCTTAAGGGGAATACATCCATCAAATGAGTCATGGCCTTTTCCCCTAGTATATGGGGAAATTTATTGATTTTGATTTAGTTTTTTTCATATGCAATTTTGACACACAATGTTTTTTCTAATACAGGAATTTCATGAAGAATCTAAAAATCAATGGGTTCATTTTTAAATTGGTTCTTTGGTTGTTTTATAAGGGGGCAAAGTGTTGACAGGGTAAAACAAAAGTATTAATTTGTTTTTTTTAAAATATATACAATGTGTTCGTGCTTATAACGTTTCCCAAAAAAAGGTATAGTTTGCCTATCATGACCTAGGTTTTAGTACAGTAGGCCAGGACAGGTAAAGGTGTCTGATCTTTTACAGAGTGGTCCCAATTTTGTGAAACTTGTTTTAAATCGTTCACAGGGTCTAATGAATAGGGAAAATGTATAGATTCGTGTTTCCTTTCAAAAGTGAGGGACTTTTACAGATAAGAGCTTACTGATTCCCCATAGACACTGTGGACCCCGGCCCGGCCATATTTGCCATTCTAAATTATCATTAGAACAGTAGTGAAACAATGCGCCTGTATATTTCGGCTTCGGAACAGGAAGCGAACAAATTTTGAGACAAACTGATTGAATCTTCATTGTTCCCCCCATGTAACCTTGAAACTGTTTGCTTTATAAAATCTGGTTGAACAATAACCCTCAAATAGGGCAAACAAACTATACTGTCTAATCCGTGAACGTGAAAGGTATAAAACATGATTGGGATACTGTTAAAACACCTTTGACCCTTTTGTATTTTGATGTGAAAAAAACCCCCTATGAAAAAGATCTGGCGAATGCCCCTAGTGCTTGACTATAAACACCAAACCCTAAGGCTGGTATTTGAAAGGGAGAGAATAACTTAACTTTAGGACCTGGGTTAAACCAGGGTTAGTCCTTACATGAGTGGACCTTTTTCCTTCCCACATACTCTCAAAATGTGCTATAACAGATGAGAAAATTCCTCCATGCATGGGACGAAATTGGCCCATCCATGAGGAATTTTCTTACCGGTTACATTTACCGTTAATTGTTACTAATAAAACGCCCGGGGGGGTTTGCATGTTTCAAAAGGAGGGGCAGGTGGGGCATTTATTACAGTCATCGGGCCAGTTGAATTTTCGAAATATCATGGAAAATGGTTGGGCCAGTGAGTTCACTGCAGAGCCAGTTGGTTCCTATTTTCAGGGCTGATGGGCCAGTACAAACAAAAATTTTAATCACCCCTGGTCTTAACCCAGGTCTAAAGTTAGTCTCTATTTCCCTGTAAACCTCTAAAACTTACCACACGCTTGCTTCTTGACTGGCAAAGAACACTACCATAGATTTTCTTAATGTGAGAATTGAGCTAGTATTCTGAAAGGGAGCGGACTAAACTTTAGACTGGTTAATCCGGGGGTAGTCCTACATGAGTGGACCTTTTTTCATCCAACATCTCTAAATATGTGCTGTCACAGGTGAGAAAACTCCTAGGATGGGCCCAATCCATGAGGAATTTACACCTGTGACATTGAACGTTCCAGTATTTTGAAAGGAAAAAAAAGGTCCCACTCATGGATGGAAGAAGCAGAGGCAAGGACTTTTACGTGTTTTCCCGTACGCTCTAACCTACACCACCACGATGCTTCTGACTGCAAGAACCTACATAGATTTCTAAAGGTGGAGCAATTGGGTCTCTAGAGTTCGCTAGTGTAGGATCGACGAGCTGACCCACACCATGTAATCAACGCTCCTTCCTAACTCAATATACAGTATTTCTTCCTAGTAAATTGACCGGTATAGATTGTAATGCACCCGTGGAACGCGGCGCCTGTTTACGGAGTCGAACAATAGCAAGTCATTGCATACCGTAATGTCATAGTACAAACATGATGCCTAGGAGAGGAGAGGCCAATGAACGTTATAATTGACGACAGTCCCCACACCCCCAGGGAAAGACAGTTATGTTTCTTTAATGTACCAATTTCTGTCTTTGACAAGACCCAATTGTGTAGCTTTTATTGTTTACACAATTTAAAGGAACATTGAAAGATTAGTAGGATGGGTTGGAAGGGCATCATGGGTCCTCAAGTTTTACAGCAAGGTGAGATTTTTGCATGAACTCATTACCGACTGCCTAATTAACAAACACCATCTGATTTTGTAATGCATAGGACACGCTCCCTTAATGTCTTTATTTCCGGAGTCCATATAACAATTAACAATCCATGTACCCCCTACCACAATAATTTGAAGTATTTTTTGATGATGTATGACAAAAAAAGTAAAAATAGGCTGCTTGATTCAATCCATTCCTATGTCCACTATTTTAGATCAGATTTAGGGCTAAAGTGACTTTGGATATCCGTAGTAGTGATACAACTCTCTGTTTTGCCTCTAGTTCTACATAACACAAAATAAACATATGCTGAAAATTCCAATCAATTCTAACTCTCAGTCTTAATTTTATACATTTCAGTTCCCCATAGACCAGTGTGTTAATTTAAATGTGTGAATCCAAACATTTAAAGATGGGTGACCCGATCATGGTCAGTTTTTTTCTTATGACTCCTCCCTCATTTGGAAACATACCACCTAAAACATCCGATTGCAAATTTTGAGATACATCGGTCCAGCCGATTGGATAGTAGAAGCAAAAATAATGTATGAAAAAGTCAGATTGAACACAGAGCGTGTGTGTATGTGTGTTAATTAATGTGGTCAACCACATTTGGAGATGTGTTTGTTCATATAAACATCAAAAGGAAACTTTTCCTGGCCCCCAGCAGCAGTGGAACTGGGGGGCATGGCTCCTCCACTTTTAATGATACATGTCAAACTTACCATGGCTGTATGAGCACGATAGTAAAGTATTGAAAATTGCTCAGATAAAGTGCCAAATGGACCCTCCACTTTCAAAATTGTTCTGCCATCACTGCTGGGCCTTAAATTTCACTGGGGTAATGAGAAAAATAAACTTGCTTTCTCAATTTTGCTGGAGTAAAGTGAGGGAAGGAGCTTGTCAATTGGGTCACCCCCTTTAATACCAAAATTGCTCTAGTTTCTTATTGAAAAGATTGAACTGCCTTATTTGGGGGTTGTTAATTTGGAGGTCGGCTACATACATGTATGGGTACATGCAAAAATATAGCTTTATAAAAAAATTGAGGGTGTGCTTCCCACAATATCTTTTTAATGTCCCTTTAAGGTTTTGGATTAGGTTTGCATATTCCACACATGGAACTCCTCTCAAATTCAAAAGGGGGAAAAGTTAAAAAGAGTTGAGCTTTACTAATTTGGATTGGCATCATTGTCTAATTTCCTGTCCCGGTTACGTCATTCATTTTCATGATAACCTTCAGTTCAAATAAGTATCTGTGCATGTGTAACATGTAAAATGAATGCAAAATAGGAATATGGTATCTTGTTGTTGAGTAACTTATGCCTGTAGTGCATTTTCATATGCAGAATAGACATAAAAAAACCATCATGCTCTCCACTTGTTCAAACAGAAGGGGCATTGAAATAATCTCTATTCAAGGGTGTTTTCACAGTAAGGGCACATGTGGTCCAGTGGATCAGCATTCGGCCCGCACGCCAAAGTTTGTGGGTTCGAGCCCCGCTGGGGTCAATGTGTTTCGTCCTTGAGTAAGGCGCTTTACCTCAATTACTCCTCTCTACCCAGGTGTATAAATGGGTACCGGCATTATTCAATGTTGGGAGGATAACAGACTCGCTGTAGATGGGGTGTGGCGATCCCACTACAGCAACATTATATGGTGGAGTCTGGCCCAATCGCTTCAAAAGAGAGATGGGCACTCCGTTCCTGTGTATACAGGTCCGTCCCCTTTACCTTTACCTTTCACAGTATAGGTACCTAAAATGTAACATTCTGTCCAAAATTTATAAGCTGATTAAACAGCATTTTGGAAACTACTTTCTTGATATGATAACTATTTTGTTCAATGTTGATCTCTATTGGTAAAGAGACAAATTATACCTTAAACCTTTTACCTTAAATTATCCAACAGTGGGTCTATGGGAGAATGTTAACGGTTGTAACATTTGAATGTTACAACCGTTATGA
>JAMKCH010047362.1:0-11365 GCA_023653785.1 Ophioderma brevispina | reverse complement strand
TTAGCAATCAGAGATACAGCCACAGTGTTTGACCCAATGCAAATTGTTTCTTAATTTTAGAACCATTTAAAGCAGTGGCGACACCATTTTGGACAACTGATATAAATAGAGACATGCAAGAGTTATGTCTCATGCAAAATTCACAAAATCCATTGTGAGAATCTTGCAATATGACCTACAAACACGGCTGGAAAAAATAATTTTTTCCCGGCAAGGAAGTCAAGATTTCCCGCGACTTATACGGTTGTTTTGCAGCCAATCGCGGATTGTTAGCGGCAACAGGGGGGGTCTCCCCCTCAGAAGATTGAAGCCTTTTTGGAAAAATCGAGTTGCAATTGAAGCTATTTGATGCGCATTTTTAACCTTTTTTAAGCGATTATGGTAAGTCAGAAAATCGTTTAATTTTTAGATTGTTGCAAAATCGACCCTTTTTTTTTTTTTAAAAAAAAATTTACAATACCAAGCAAAATAAAACGGGAGAAGCTAAGATTACTTACACATATATCAAGTTCTGGACATGTTTGCGGATTTGACTGGAAAAATATTTGTTTTCAAGCCGTCCCATGTTATTTTCACACGAGATAGTGATGGAAGACGAGCTGTGTGTTAAGGAACAGCACCATCACCCATTTTGCTTATGCCAGTTGATGTCATATTTGCGAGATTCAGCCACGTGGGGAATAAGTGATTTTTTAATCCTTTATTAAAAAATGTGTTATATTAAAAAATTTACAGATTTAATCCAAAAAATATGTAGGTAATCTTACCAAGGGACACTATGTTAAAAATTCTTTTGCGCACATTTAAAATTATTTTCAACGAAACCATTTCCTAAATACACACAGAGCGACCGGTTGAACTGGAGCTGATACTAAAGTTGATACACACGTGCGATGATGAATTGATAGACATTTGCTACAATGATGAGGGTCGGCTTTCTTGCGCTAGATTTTGGGTCATTTTATCCCGAGAACGTAGCTATTTTCGTCTCAGATTTTATCAAGAAAGAAATACACAATGGTACTCAAGACTCATTTTCCTACTCTTGAGTATTCAATTAATGGTTTATTTTACTCGTTTCCCACTTGATTATTTTACTATGTTTTCCTTGTTTATATCCCATTTTCGTTTTGATTTTTTCCTTATTTTTTTTCTATTCTTTTTCCTTGTTTTTTTTGGCGTCACTAAAATGTCCCGCGAGTCGGCAGGATTTCCCGGCAGTGAGCTTCCCCGTCTTGCGGTTTTTCCCGCCGTGCCTACAAAGGTCGTTGATTTGAATGTTTAGCGCCCTCTATGGCCCATTCTCCATAGAAAGACGTTGAAAACTGAATTTTTTAGAAAAATCATGATTTGCCCGCAATGAAATTAGTAAAATTTACACAGGATGTAGTTAGTGGACTAACTAATCCAAATCAGTTGTCAAAACTGTGTCGCCTTTTAATTTTGTATTATATCCTGATTTTTGTCAAGATAAATGACGCTTTTCATAAAGCTGTGTCGGGGGCTAACTGTAATTCGGTGCGGACATACTAATGCCATTTATTTCAGTTCTTTTGAAGCCGTTATGGATGTCACCCCAGAGACGTCCCAACCCCCTATGAAGGATTGATCAAGGTGCAGCCTCCGATGGTTCCCCCAGGACAGGATGGGGCCTCTGTAGGGTCCATAACGCAGGGTGTACCCCAGTGGTACGCCGAGAGCCCACCCCGGTGGGGAGGGGAACACCCTCTGCCAGCACACTCTCATGAAGGACAATTGACAAGGAGTAAGGGCTAAAAATGAACATATGTGAAAGTTTTTTTATCAGAGCGTGATGTAGACTTTCCGGATATTCCAGAATTATGGAGAGGTGGCATAATAAAAACAAAATCTGGAATTGTACATTTTTTCTACAATTATAACTTGGGTGATGTTATTTTTAAGTATTAAAGATACCTACATTTTTGGTAGGGGGATATACCCTTGACTACTTTGTAGCCGTTTGTGTGGACAATCTTACATACGTTTAAGCATCAATTTAGGAAATCAATGATATGCTCACTTAATCCTGATCCTTAGAAAAATGCTGACCATTTTATCAATATGTTTTTACTCATGGGTGGCTCAGCTACAAAACCATGGGTGGAGGCGGGGGGGTTGCCACAGCAGATCTGTCATCAGCATTGGCAAGTGATAGTTCCATATCACGTGCTGTGTGGTCAAATGATGCTATTTTAGACAAGGAAATTAGCTATTCCACTGGTTCATATAAAGGGATACAAACATGTCTCCAATTAAATGAAATAAGTGGCTCAAAAAAACTTACAATTTCTTGAGGGTGTTAATTAAGTAGCCTTATGTTATAACTTTACCATATTAAGGTACTACCATCAACCATGAATACAGCGGATTTGGTACTCCCATCAGCTATGAACATCGGGTCTCTCGTACACCAGTTGTCCTATGAGGGCGGTTCTATCATCCATGGTTCCCATGAGAATGACTCGCAGATGGTACGACCACCGCACCCCTACGATGTCAGAGGAATTCCTGTGTATGACCCACATGCGCTGAGTAGAGGTAATGAACATGCTTCTAAAATATCTTTATTTTATTCCTTTGGCTTTTGCCAAGCAGGTTCAGTTTTAATTGCTTGTTTGCACCTTTAAGGTTTTTGTATTGCCTGTAAGGATTTGCAGGAGGTACCTACCAGTCCTCAAGTCTGTCTGATCGTGTGGCAGTGTTTTCCAAGGTTTAAGTTTTGGAGAAAGTTTCTCATTTCCAATTGCTACAGAACTTGGGTCATAGATTCCACTTGGGAACCTTCATATGATGAGGTCCAGGGTCACATACCAAGGTCAAAGGTCATATGAGGTCAAGTTTTAAAATGGATTGAAAACATCAAATTGGACTTATGCAAAAGTTTTGAGTAAATTTGCAACCAAACATGGGTCATAGATGCAACATGGGAACTTTCATATGTCAGTGAAGTCAAAGGTCAAATACCAATGTCAAAGGTCATCTGAGGTCAAATTATAAAATAGGCTGCAAATATAAAATTGGCATAATTTGAAGTCCAATTACAACTAAACTTGGTCCATACAAGCAACATGGGAACCTTCCTATGATCATAAGGTCAAGGGTCACTTGCAAAGGTCACCTGAGGTCAAATTATAAAATATGCTGAAAAAAAATTAGCATACTTTGCAAAGTAGAATTGCAAATGTGTGTCATACATGCAACCTGGGAAATGATATGTTAATGAGGTCAAGGGGCACATACCCAAGGTCCCCAAAGGCACATACCAAGGTCAAGGGTCACATACCAAAGTCAAAGGTCATCTGAGATAATCGTTATGAAAATAGGACTAAAACATGAAATATTAGAGGTCGACTTATGTAGAGGGTGAAGGAGAAGAGGTGATGCCGAAAGCTAGACGACCTTCGTGGTTCAGAGAACCCTTGTTTGTTTAAAGTAATTAAGGAAAAGCTATTAGTTTATAATGCTCGGATTCAAAAGGTTTAGAAGAGGCATTTCTTGATGTGCATATCTGGACCATATTCCAAAGAAAATTGACTTCACTCAAAGTTTTCAGTTGTTTCCCAGATAGAACTCGTGCACGATTAGGATCCAGTGTCTATCCCTGCTCGCATCTCTTGTATTTTCTATTCTCAAAATTTGTGTTGTATTTCTATGGATTCGGATTAAGTTTCGCCAGAATAACATTTTAAATTGCGAATAAGATATTAAAATTAACAAAATACACATTTTCTCAATGGTGTTGTTGCTCCCCCTTTTCTCAGTGTACGAAAGGACATGGCCGCGGACGTGAATGTTGGCCACGCGACTGATGGGCGCGTCACATGACTCAGTATGGTGTGGTGAATACAACCCCATGATACGAGGACAGTGTGATACCAGTGCATTTAGCACATCCAAGGAAACCATTGCAGGTTAGGTAGTACTTAATAGGATGTTAGTAAGACATTCTTTAGCAGCATCTTAAAGAAGTACTTCTGGTTCAGCATAAAAAAATATTGAGTTTCAGGTTAAAAAAAAAACGGGATACGATTGATACAGCTATCATTGTCTTAAAACGTGCGCTAAGCTCATCCCAATGAACTGGTAAAACATGTGGGTACACAACCAAAGTGGAAAACAAATTGTGGTATCGTTGGGCCACCTCATGGAAGGCTGGACATAAGCCTCACTGAACCCCCCAACTCGCCCCCTCATGCAGTTTTGTTTCAAGGCACTCACAACTTTAATCGCCAAACAAGATTCCATGAAATTAAACAAACTTCACAGGGAAACTCCAAGCCCTTAAACTAAATTTCACGTAAAAGCTTATTGGATCTTGCTTGCAGCTCTGAGGTAATTGAGGTCAAAGGTAAAATTTTTCTTGTCTGTGCATTTTTCGCAGCTCGAAACTCTGCATTGCATCATAAAAATGTTTACAATTATATCACGTTGTTAGAGATAGTCTACCACTTACAATAAAGGAGGAGGAAAATAACCTTGGGAATCTCTGCAGTTGGATTTTTCAATGATTTTTTTTTGACTTCTTACAGGTTGATTTTGCAACTGCAAACAGATGAGCTTCTGGGACGGGGTTGCCACCTATCGCAAGTAAGTGTTTAGAGGAAGTGTTTCTTTTCGTAGCTTCCCACCGGTTCCCATTCCACAAAACAGTTTGAGCATTTTCCACCCAATCCAATATTTGGGGGGCAATTCCCATTTTGTCCATTTTCCATTCCTTTCACATTTGCACCCAAATGGGACGAATTGTAGCAAGTGGGAATTGTAGCAAGTGGGAATTGGAACAAGTGGGAATGGACCAAATGGGAATTGAACCAAGTGGGAATTGACCAAGTGGGAATTGAACCAAGTGGGAATGAACCAAGTGGGAATGGACCAAATGGGAATTGAACAAGTGGGAATGAACCAAGGGGGAATTGGACCAAGGGGGAATTGGACCCAGTGGGAATGGGGATTAAACCAAGTGGGAATTGGACCAAGTGGGAATTGAACCAAGTGGGAATTGACCAAGTGGGAATTGAACCAAGTGGGAATTGGACCAAGTGTGAATTTGACCAAGTGGGAATTGAAACCAAGTGGGAATTGGAACCAAGTGGGAATTGAAAGCCAAGGGGGGAATTGGACCAAATGGGAATTGAACCAAGTGGGAATGAAACCAAGTGGGAATTGAACCAAGTGGGAATTGGACCAAGTGGGAATTGAAACCAAGTGGGAATTGGACCAAAAGGGGAATTGAACCAAGTTGGGGGAATTGACCAGGTGGGAATGAACCAAGTGGGAATTGACCAAGTGGGAATTGAACAAGTGGGAATTGGACCAACGGGGAATTGGACCCACCAAATGGGAATTGACCAAGTGGGAATTGAACCAAGTGGGATTGGACCAAGTGGGACTGGACCAAGTGGGAATTGGACAAGTGGGAATTGGAACAACCAAGGGGAATTGAACCAAGTGGGAATTGAACAAGTGGGAATTGAACCAAGTGGGAATTGGACCAAATTGGGAATTGAACCATAGTGGGAATTGAAACAAGTGGGAATTGAACCAAGTGGGAATTGGACCACGTGGGAATTGAACCAAGTGGGAATTGAACCAAGTGGGAATTGAACCAAGTGGAATTGGACCAAATGAGAATTAAACAAGTGGGAATTGGACAAAAATGGGAATTGGAACAAGTGGTGAATTGAAACCAAGTGGGAATTAACCAAGTGGGAATGAACCAAGTGGGGGAATTGGACCCCAAAACCCCACTCCAACTCTACTCCTCTTTCCTCTCCTCATCACTAAAACTTTACCACTTTTTCACCCCACCACCCCAACAACCTTCATCATCTTCCCCTCCCTCCTACCGTACCTCCTCTCCTCGACCATACAACTCCTCCTATCCTCTAACCTTCTATCTTTGCCGCCAAAGGGGAATTGAACCAAGTGGAATTGAACCAAGTGGGAATTGGACCAAGTGGGAATTGGCCAAGTGGGAATTGAACCAGTGAGGAATTGGACCAAGTGGGAATATGGACCAAGGGGGAATTGAACCAAGTGGGAATGAACCAAGTGGGAATTGTTGGACCAAGTGTGAATTGGACCAAGTGGGATTGAACCAAGTGGGAATTGAACCAAGTGGGACATTGAACCAATGGGAATTGGAACCCAAAAGGGGAATTGAACCAAGTGGGAATGAACCAAGTGGGAATTTAAACCAAGTGGGAATTGGACCAAGTGGGAATTGAACCAAGTGGGAATTGGATCAAAATGGGAATTGAAACCAAGTGGGAATTGGAACCAAGTGGAATTGAACCAAGTGGGAGGGAATTGGACCAAGTGGGACTGAATGAACCAAGTGGGAAGTGGACCAAGTGGGAATTGGACCAAATGGGAATTGAACCAAGGGGGAATAATTGAAAACCAAGTGGGATGGAACAAGTGGGAATTGGACCAAGGGGGAATTGAACCAAGTGGGAATTGGACCAAGGGGAATTGGACCAAGGGGATTGAACCAAGTGGAATTGAACCTAAGTGAGGAATTGAACCAAAGGGGAATTGAACCAAGTGGGAATTGGACCAAGTGTGAATTTGACCAAGTGGGAATTGAACCAAGTGGGAATTGAACCAAGTGGGAATTGAAACCAAGTGGGAATTGAACCAAGTGGGAGGGAATTGGACAACATGGGCCTTGAACCAAGTGGGAATGAACAAGTGGGAATTGAACCAAGTGGGAATTGGACCAAGTGGGAATGAACCAAGTGGAATTGGGAACCAAATGGAATTGAACCAAGTGGGAATTGAACAAAGGGGGAATTGGACCAAATGGAATTGAACCAAGTGGGAATTGGACCAAGTGGGAATTGAACCAAGTGGAATTGGACCACGTGGGAATTGACCAAATGGGAATTGAACCAAGTGGCAATTGAACCAAGTGGGAATTGGGGCCCAAGGGGAATTGGACCAAGTGGAATTGGAAAAGTGGGAATGGAACCAAGTGAGATTGGACCAAGGGGGAATTGAACCAAGTGGGAATTGAACCAAGTGGGAATTGACCAAGTGGGAATTGGACCCAAATGGGAATTGAACCAAGGTGGGAATTGAACCAAGTGGGAATTGGAACCAGTGGGAATTGACTCAGTGGGGATTGAACCAAGTGGGAATTGAGAACCAAGTGGGAATTGAACCAAGTGGGAATTGAACCAAGTGGCGAAGTGGACCAAATGGAATTGAACCAGTGGGAATTGAACCAAGTGGGAATTGAACAAGTGGGAATTGAACCAAGTGGGAATGGGACCAAATGGGAATTGAACCACTTGGGAAATTGAACCAAGTGGGAATTGGACCAAGTGGGAATTGGACAAGTGGGAATTGACCAAGTGGGAATTGGACCAAGTGGGAATTGAACAAGTGGGAATGAACCAAGTGGGAATTAACCAAGTGGGAATGGACCAAGTGTGAATTGGGACCAAAAGTGGAAATGACACCAAGTGGGAAATTAAACCAAGGGGAATTGAACCAAGTGGGAATGGGGACAAAATGGGAATTGTAAAAGTGGGAATGAACCCACGTGGGAAAATTGAACCAAGTGGGAATTGGACCAAGTGGGAATTGAACCAAGTGGGAATTGGATCAAAATGGGAATTGAAACCAAGTGGGAATTGGAACCAAGTGGAATTGAACCAAGTGGGAGGGAATTGGACCAAGTGGGACTGAATGAACCAAGTGGGAAGTGGACCAAGTGGGAATTGGACCAAATGGGAATTGAACCAAGGGGGAATAATTGAAAACCAAGTGGGATGGAACAAGTGGGAATTGGACCAAGGGGAATTGAACCAAGTGGGAATTGGACCAAGGGGAAATTGGACCAAGGGGATTGAACCAAGTGGAATTGAACCTAAGTGAGGAATTGAACCAAAGGGGAATTGAACCAAGTGGGAATTGGACCAAGTGTGAATTTGACCAAGTGGGAATTGAACCAAGTGGGAATTGAACCAAGTGGGAATTGAAACCAAGTGGGAATTGAACCAAGTGGGAATTGGACCAAATGGGAATGAACCAAGTGGGAATTGAACCAAGTGGGAATTGAAACCAAGGTGGGAATTGGACACACAGTGGGAATTGAACCAAATAGAGTTTGGACCAAATGGGAATTGAAACAAGTGGGAATTGAACCAAGTGGGAATTGAACCACGTGGGAATTGGACAAGGTGGGGAATTGAACCAAGTGGGAATTGGACCAAGTGGGAATTGAACAATGGGGAATTGACCAAGTGGGAATTGAACACAAGGGGAATTGGACCAAGTGGAAGTGAAACCAAGGGGGAATGGGACCAAGGGGGGAATTGGACCAAGTGGGAATTGACACCAAGTGGGAATTCCACTAAATGGGAATTGTACTAAATGGGAATTCCACTAACTGGGAATTGTACTATTAGAGCAGAGCAGAATATCATGGGGGCCTTATTTAAGGATTTTTTACCCTCCCCACTACAAAAAAGGTTTAACACCTTTGGTAGTTAGTATGGACCCTCTACATCAATGCAAGAGGTACTACTCTCAATTTGTTGTATCACTTTTCAATAGGGCAATTTAATTTTACACTGGGGTCCAAATTTTAAAAATGCCCATCATGTTGAAATGTTGGATACCATATTTGGAGAATTTGTTAATAGCATCAAAAGGAGACATTTCCTGGGCCTTAAATTTTCACTCGAGGTAAGCGAGAAAAATGTTACTGCTTCTGATACATCTCAATTTGATGGAGTAAATGTTGAAGGGACAAAAGGTTGTCAATTGGATCACGACTTTTAAGAGGAGAAAAATGAGGAATAAATCGGAGAGATGCTGATACAGGGGGAGAAGAAAAGGAAAGAACGAGAAAGAAGAAAGAAAAGAAGAAACATTCCAAATATGACAGATGCAGGTTTCAGATTATGTTAATTCTATAGACCGAGCTTGATAGTTGAGAGGATATAGACACAGGGAAAAGGAAAAAAACGGTGGCATACACTATCTTGTGGTTAACCAGCTGAAGTAGAGTTGCTAGATGTTCGCATCCGTGATATTCATCTCATCCAAATCCACCGTCAGTGAACAAAATCTTTCCCAACATTTAACCTTCCTTTATTTTGAACACATAATAAGTAGTAAAAAGGTGTGTTTCCAATCATCTTTGGCCTCATGATGTGCTGAGAAGGTATTCAATTTTATATCGGCTGATGTCTTCTGAAATTTCAGCCTTCTAAATCAATTTCTTGCAAAGATAGACAAAAAAAATCTTTTTTAATGGCTAACCGTCAATATTGGCACAGTAGTAAATTGGGTTTTGCAATTTGCATTACCGTTCTACCATTAAAAAATGCAAGTTTGTGCCCACAAAAAACTGGTGGTGAGGTATGTAGTACCAGGCCCTCAAGTAGAAAACTGATGCCACTTAAAAATCAGAACAAGCACCTTAAGTATTGACAGCCACAACCAATATGTAAAACCAAGTTTTTCTCACCTTCATCCACTCCATCTATTTTCAGGTGACTTTGAAAAAGCAAGCCAGATGGGCCAAACGCATGCCCCTACCCACAGGTGTCTTACCACAAACTTGGGAAGGCTTCCCGCATGTCTCCAAGACACGAGGTCTCCTCACCACAACAAAGCTACAGCCCCCAGCACACCACATAAACCTGCACATATCCTTGAGTCTGCCTCCAACATATGCAGGGGTTCTACCTATGGGGCTCCAATCCATCACAGTAAGAAAGTAAAGAACTCAAGTATTTTCTGTGACATCCTCAGAGACATTTATCTTCGAGTCAGTGGCATCAGATTAGTGTTTTGCATGTGCATTTTCTTTAATACGTACACATGGGTATGCCAGCACCTTGATGCTGGCGTTTTATGCTGCGGGACGTACTGCATACCCGAGGAAGGTACAGGAAAGGTAAATGCACTAGAGCGATCTCTGCCAGAACTTGAAAATTGCATTGATATAATGTTGGTAAACAAAAATAAATGCCACAGTGAAAACACTTTTCCAAAAATTACAACTTTCCAAAATGTGCATTCCATAATTTTAGCAGCACCCTTCGGCTGCATAGATATGCACATCTTTTAACAATTTCAAATGATTATGATTATGTATTTTGGATCAGGGATATTAAAGGGAAATATGTCATGATTCTGAATATTTGGAAAATTTGGTTCTATGGTGGAAAGATTAAGTAACTGTCTAATTACATTATAAATCCAAAATAAGTGAAAATGTCCAATTTTTGTGTATTTTGCCCGTTAAATTTTCCACCTCAATAGCTTAATCGAAAACGATTCCGACAAATCCACATCGCAGGCAACTGGTGGACGTCAAAGTGATGGACAATCATATAGCAATGTGGCCACTTTCCTACTCGAGTGAACTGCCAGGGGGGTTAGGACAGCCATCCTAACAGCAACACTGAATTCAAATTGGCATCAAACTATCCGGCGCAACTCGAGTGCTGGTCCTTTCAAAGACTTAACAGTAGGAGGGCGCTATTACGCGTATTATCGGACGGTTACACTCCGACTTGCCTAAAGTCTAGGCCTGGTCACGAATATTTAAATCCTAAATGACCGTTATGGAAATACACTTATTTTTGCATCGGGGTTTAATCCACTAACCCCGACGGATTTTTGAAAGTCAATAATTTATCCTTTTTATTATCATAGATATTCTAGAGTATTGATTAGGGTTAAGAGGAGATTTTTTAAACTGAGGACAGCTAGGCTACCATAGTAAATGCACTAGCAGTTCCACAAAATTACCGTTTGGAAATCACCCAAATGCCCAAATCGACCCCCTGGGGTTCGGGGTTTAGAATTGGGCCGATGTGTTTCCCTGCAGGTCGTAAGAGGCGACTAAAAGAGGGGCCCCTGCGGGTTCGGTGTGAAGAATTGATCCGCTGTGTGTTTCCCCTGCATGTCGTCAGAGGCGACTAAAAGGGGAACTCGTCCAATTAAACCGACTGCTTGCTCCATCATCATATGGTTGAACTTGTTATTGCCGTGGAAAATGTTTAGATCACTGAGATGTAAGTTAGGTAATTGATTAAATTGTTTGTTTTTTGTGTTTTGGTTTTTTTAATTGTTAGATTATGATCATCCTGTACCATTTTAATTCTGTGTTTATGATAGCATAAACATAAACCATGTTTTTTTTTTATAAATCATGGGGGTTTAAGCGTGATCCCCTAACAGAAATTTTGGTAGGGGATGTGTTTTGTATTTATTGTTTACAATTCCCTGCGGTTCGGGGTTAAGAATTGGGGGGGCCCCCGGAGTGGTTCCCGATGTCGTAAATGGCGACTCTAAAAGGGACAACTTTTTGCCGTGA
>JAMKCH010047361.1:0-59055 GCA_023653785.1 Ophioderma brevispina | reverse complement strand
AGCTGTCTATGCCATTATACTTGGGTCTTTTTGAAGGCCGGCATTTAGACGTGTTCGCTGAACCTTGACCTGCTGAACACAGCTCTGATTCTTATTTACTTAGCACTTCTTGTATAGGCTATCTGTAATTTGTATTCTTTGTAGTTATCTATCTGTAATTTGTATTTAAGACATTGTAATTTAATTCTTTTTAGTGTTTTTCTGTAATTGTAGTTTGGGATATAATCATGAAGATTCAGGTAGGACAGAGAGCACACGGGAGGGGAAAGCACATGAACGTTAGAATCATTTGCCAGTGTAGTGACGTTCACGTCACCAAACATCAACAGGGGATGATCCTAACCCTTACCATTCCACATTCCCAGGCTAACATTGATAATTTAATCCATATATCCACACCATCCAGGACCCCGACAGCACCCTCAGCGTGTCCAGACATTCTAAAAACCAAAATTGGTCCCATCATGACGGGGCCAGTCAACACGGAACTCCAGCAACATCCGTGACATTCTAAACATAATGAAAATCTTCTCAACATCAGTCTATGGAATGCCCGTTCTGTACGTAAAAAAAAGACGGTCTCTATTTATGATGACAATTATGAGAATGATGTGGACATTTTTGTGATAACTGAAACCTGGTGGGCTGAAAGCGATTCCTGTGGTCATTGCTGAGAGATGCGCCTGAGGGAATTCATTCCTGCACATTTCCCAGGAATCTGATGACCATGGTGGTTGGGATAATCCACCAAAACTTGCCTAAAACCTTCAAAATACACCCACAGCATTAACACACCTTCTTTTGAGCATGCTTGTGTGGTAATAAATAAAACTAGTGTTAGACTCATCCTTGTGTATCGTCCACCACCATCCAGGGAAAATGGTCTCAAAATAAGTCAATTCTTAAGTGAGTTTGATACTTTCCTAAATGAGGATTGCTCTTGTTCCCGCTAAAACGATACTGCTGGGGTGCATTTCAACGTTGCATGTCGACCTCCGCGCAAAACCGGAGTCGATTCATTTTTTGGAGATTCTGCCTGCCTTAATGGTTTTCATCAAAATATCCATGGCCCTACCCATAAAGATGTACACTCGGAACTGATACAATCTCGTCTGAAGATCGGATTTGTTGCGGGAGGTGGGGCCTCTTGCCCTGGGCTAGGCTCTGATATCGTTTGATTAATGGTACGATTAGCAGCCAGAAATCACCACTAATGAGAACTATCGTGCACATCGAAATATAAAGAATATTGACAAGACTCTTTTCTCCAAATGAAATTTTGTCATCCATGTATGGGCAGTCTTGACCTTCAGTGATGGCTCAGTTGATGAGGTGCTTGGTAAATTGAGGAGGCATTTGAATTAGTGTGTACTCGTATTCTCCATGCACCTCCTCAACAGCGTGCCCGCATTATTTAGACCACGATGACCTTGGTTTAATAAAGATATTGATGATGCCAGACGTGAACGTTGACGTTTAGAGAGAAAATGGGTAATAAAAAACTAGAAAATCGGTCGATCTGGATGCATACAATGTACCAAATCAGCAGTGACTGGTAACTCATTCATCATGCTAAGGAGGTTATTACAGAGAACAATTAGAAAATGCGAACAACAAAAACCATGTTTGCTACTTACTCTGAATAAGCTTCTGAACCCCAAAACCAAACAATCCTAACTGTAATTCAGCTTATGAACTAAGTCGCTCATTTGCCAGGTTTTTTCCAGCGACAAGGTATACAAAATCAGACGGGACCCTTGATAATTATCCAGGTCTGAACTCGCATGAATGATCCCAGTGGTGTCAATACTTGATGAGGGGGACGCGTTACCAATGATGGTTTAATCCAGTCCTGTTGAAGAGGTAACCAAGGTGATTATGTCAAATCCATCAAAAATCATGTTCCTTAGGACCACTATTCCTTTGGACACCTATGCACTGTTACTAGGAGAATGTTGCAACTCTGGTGAGCCATTAACACTGATCATGAACAAGTCTATTCGCACTGGTGTTTTCCCAGCTAAGCTCCGGGAAGCTGCTGTGACACCCACTCTCAAAAAGCCTTCCCTCGACAAAGAGGTGCTCAAGACACTATCGCCCCGTGTCAAATATATGCTGCGTGTATAAGTTCATGGAGAAAATGTGAGTTCCCAGATAAAGGATCATCTGTCTCAAAAATGACTTAAATGAGAAGTTTCAGTTAGCTTACAAAGAACGACACAGCACTGAAACGGCAGCTTCTGCGGTCAAGAACGATATCCTCAAATGGCAAAGTCACAAAACAGTAGTGGCAGTTGCTATGTGTGCTGCTAGATCTTTCTAGCAGCTTGTGATGACTGTTGCATCATGCCAGTTCTTTGGGATAGGTACCGTGCTACTTTCAAAAAATTCAAGGTACTGCCCTACAGGGATTCGGTTTACCTGCAGAACCGATCTTTTCGTGTGCGCATTGGGGATGCATTATCAAACAGAGGCATCATCTCCCTTTCGGTCTTCCTTCAGGTTCTGTGGTCGAGGCTCCTCTCTTTTTCATTCATCTACACGACTACTGTATCGCATCCAATCATCCGGAAGACAATATTGCCTTACCACATGTGGCTTATGATGTACAGCCTTATTTGTACCTTTTGATCCTAAGATGATGGTGAAGGGCCAAACATGCTGTCAAAGGACTCTCTCTTTGTATTGAATGAGAAATCGAGTGAGGTAGGATGCGCGGTAACAAAGCTAAAATTGAATGATGAAAAAGACAGAATTTTTGTCTCGGCATGTTCATCCTATTACACTAATCGCCTCAAAGATATTACCATAAGGGTCGGGACAGTGGAGTTCTCCAGGGCCTAGGCAATATAGAAACCCTTGGTGTCGGTTTGAATCAGACAATGTTATTGACTGAACCGGTCAAAGGTCATCATTAAGTCGGTTAACTTTAACCTTCGCAATATTTACCGGACCGCCGCTTATCACATTGAGAGTTGCATCATCTCGTCCGCTTCACTGGATTTCTCGCATTGACTATGCCAATTCACTTTTGTATGGAATGTCGGCCGGAGGTGGGTAAACTTCGATTTTGCAGATAGAGCAGCCAGGCTGGTGTTCAGATCTGATAGAAGGACACCAGCCACAACCCATCGAAAGAGCTCCATTGGTACCAATAGTGGAGCGCGTGGTCTGATTAAGCTTATGCTTCTTACTTACAAGGGCATTTCAGGACACAATTGCCAATCTTACGTGTCCGAATACCTCTCTTGGTATATTCCTGGCAGGCCAGGAGTGCGATCTGAGATGACAAGACGCTCCTCACTGTTTCCGCACAAAAGGTCAGTGGGTGACAGGACTTTCGGCAATGCGGCCCTAGCCTATGGAACTCTTTGCCTATCTCTGTTATCGCACTCCAAGTCCATTGTTAACTTTAACGAAAGCTCTAAAATTTCATCTAGTTTCCTAAGAGTGATTTGTGTGCTTAATGTGTTTTTTGTTATTGCCTCACATGATATTAATATGCAGCGTTTCTTTTTTTATTTATAGTTTGATGTTAAGTACTTATCTCATAGTAATACACAGGTATGTAAAAGATGAAACATGTTTTAGGCTAAATATAATTACTCTCTATTTTGTAAATAGCTTTGACCTTGTTTTGATAAGGCTCTATATCAAATGCCGTTTGAATTGTATTGTAGAAGAACTGTTTCCATCGTTACTCCGAAGCAAATGTATATACGGACGTTGCAATTGACCTATGACCGCACACCAGTAAATAAACGTGCCGCATTGAAAATACACGTACATATACCTGTGTTGAATGCGCGAGTTGAAATGAAGCGGCAAGATTTTGCAAGGAATCATATATCAATGGTTTGCACATCGATCAACTTTAATATGTAATTTAATGGATGGGGGTCATCAATTTGGTTGCGATATGCGACGCTAAAAAGCCACTTGCTTGCTTGCTGCAGGCTCGTACGGCGGGGAAACTGGCACTAACTTAAAGTATCGTCTAAGCACTCACGTCAACGTAAAAATAGTCAGTTCACCGCCGAGAGTCGCAGACTTGCTGTGATCGTGCATTTTCACCAATTCCGTTTCAAAAAAAATTTGGAGTCTCATTGACTTTTTTTGAAAAAAAAAATAAAAAAAAGCTTCCCGGCATAACGTTTTTGTAAATTTTCGGCGAAATTTACAAAAGCGCGCGTCAGCTTTTGAGACAAAACCATTTTTTTTGGCTAATAGCAGAGATTATCAGACACTCGCGCGCGGCGAGGGAGGTTATTGCGTATAGTGCAAAGGCCAAATCCAACTATTGGGTAGTAATACCTGTCATACGTTGCTGCTACAAAAGTTGTGCCTGTTACCACACATGAAATATTAGTACTGCTTAATGAATAGTTCCATGCTATCAGTGTTAAAAATATACATACAAACCATGTAATTCTGTACACAAATTGTATATTATAAACATTGGAAGTATAGTTTGGATATAAAGGGCTATAGAAGTCATCTATCAGTTAATTTGTCAAGCAAAATTTGGCAATCTGACCCAACCAATCAGAATAAAAGTAATAGAGCACCTTTAGGTTCGGGACTGGTCTCATTAGTGCAAGCCGGATATGTAACTATCATAGTGTGCAAGTAGGGTATGTATATCCTGACCATGGCCATGCAAGGAAATATGAGACTCTTGAAATCAAACAGGACCCAATATCAGTAACAGCTGAGAAGTGTAAAACATGCATGGGCTGTATACAACACAAATAAGGAAAACTGAGTACCACTGCATGAGGTTTGTCAAGTTCAGAGTATAATCTTCTGCCTGGCAGAAGAAAAAAAAAAAAACCGATTTATTTTTTTTTTTTGTGTTTTAAACAGACTTTTTGATATCTCGTCATAGTTAGACGATGCGCCTGTGAGAACGGAAAAATAGCCCTGACGCGAAGTCCAAGTAAAACTGGGCTGTAAAGAGTTGATTTTTTGTACCAGAAATAGAATATACAACACAGAACATGATATCCAAATCCAACAATTTCTTTTGGGGATTTTTTTTTCTTCTGCCAGGCAAGATTAATCCTGAGTTGACCAAACCTCATGCAGGGGTACTCAGTTCTTATTGTTGTAACAAGCCCTCATGGTTTACACTTCTCATCTGTTACTGATACTGCCTGTTGACGTTCAAGAGTCTCAAATTTCATCATGGCCATGGTCAGTGATATACAGACCTACTTGCACCACTAATGATAGTGACATTCCCTGCTTGCACTAAATGAGACTAGTCCTAACCTAAGGTGCATGTAACATTTTTTTCTGATTGTTTTGGTCAGAATTGCAAAATTTTGGCTTGACAAATTACACTGTAGAATGACTTCTAAGCCATTTTATATCCAAAATAATACTCCCAGTTATAATATACAATTGTGGTACGAATTACATTGTTTGTACGTATATTTTAAAACTTGATAGCATGAAACTATTCATTAAGGCAGACTATATTTCATTTGTTTAAACAGGCACAACTTTTGGACAGCAATGTATGACAGGTATACTCCACAATAGTGATTTGGCCTTTGCACTAGATAAGAAGTTCCTTAAATCGGGAGGTATGTAAACTGAAGCTGGTGTCCAGGAAATGTGATTTCTACTTCCAAATAATACAGATGTATCAGTAAAAAGGTAACATGAAACTGAATGGCTTTTGTTTCACAATAACAGGTGATTATTAGTTGATGCCTTGCATAGTATTCATTAAAATTACAATATAGTGATATAAAACTCAATTGTGTTTCTTTCACAAATTGTGCACTAAAATGCAGAAGATTGTACTTGTAGGGGTTGGGTCATTAAATACGTTCCCGCCACTAATTTCCTTTCAAACTTCACATAAATACGGTTTCAACGATATGATCGAAAAATTCAAGAAAAAAATCGAGGGCGTCATCCGATGCGACGTTGAGTTTAAGACTATTACAAAATACAATTTTCGCAAATTAACTACATAAGTCTATGGAAAAATCGTTTTTTCGAGGACTTTTTGGTTAGAGCTAAAAATGTAGCCATAATTTTGTTTGATTTTTTATATAAGTTGCGCACTAATGTCAGCTTTCTAATTAAACAATAAAAACATGGGGGCACCGAGTATCCTTTGAGTTTCATGCGAAAATCCTTATCTTTCTTGAAAAAATGAACCATGCGACATCTTAGTGCGTACGCCTCCGACAAAAAACGCAGAATGATACGCAACGTGTTGAGCGCGTGGTCTCTGAGTGTGTTGCGGGACCAGCGAGTATAGATTTCGTTCGATTTAGGCCTATAACATTTCGCTTTCACTTGTTTTATCTTTATGTAATGAAACAATAAATAATATAATATTCATATTTTGTGTTAAATCCTTTTAATCTGCAGTTTGTGACAGGAGAGACGGCATCACTCCCGCGTTTAGACCTATTAAATTAGGGTTTTGATAGATTTGTCTTAAAAGACCGACATGCAAAGAGGATTCTTCCCTGACCCGTCGAATTTAACAGGAATATTTCAAATTGTCAAATAAAAGTAACTATGGGAAAGGCAACACTATTCAAAGGGCCCACCGTCCCCACAAGTAAGCAGCAAACATTTTTTCAGCAGAAATGAATATTTTTATTTTTTTTTATGTTTTTTTGTTTTTTGTTTCCATGAGAACCCAAAATTCGAAACCATTGGGCAGCAAGAGCTTTTCTCTATCTGATTATAAAGTACGAAATTACCAAAAATAATAAAAATAATGCATAGTGAAACCTATTTGCGCAGTTTAAGGCATAGTGAGGTCTCGTCTCGGGCTGACTCGCATATATCAACATATTACGCATTGAAAGCTAATCAATATATATTAGTTTCAAAAGTGAAAGCACCAGAAAATTATTTATGTTGTGGAGGAAATGGGGGGACTAACAATAGACATGAACTTCATGTAAATTTGGGTAATTTTAGCTGAGCTAAGTCGTTCGTTCGTTCGTGCAAGTCCAAAATCACAGTGGAAGATCCGTCTGTAGCCAGCTGATAGTTTCATCATCCAGGTTGATCAGGCCTGGGATTCCTCTTGGGGACTGGTAGACCGCACAGTCATCTATGATGTGGCCAACGGCCCGTGGCTCTCCACCATAGAAGCTCGGTGAAGTTCCGCCCCGTCGTGTGAAGGAAGTTCTTTGCGCGACCCAACGCAGCTCTAAGTGTCTGTTCGGAGAAAATATTGTGCGGACAACGCTCTAATGGGGGAGGGTCAACCACCCCCCCATCATTCCTCACTGCCTCCAGGGATTCCAGGAAGAAAACAGCAAATTTAGAAAACCAGTGTGAACAAAGGACAATTAATGGAAAGGATGGTTTCTGTTCAAAGGTCCCCATGCATCCACCCTATAACTCTCGCGCTCGTTGAGTAAGCGTGTTTTATTTGCGTAAAACTCTTGCTACGCGGGACGTGCGCTCTTGTTTGTTAAGCGACGGGCAAGTAGACGCTTCAGGCTGCGGAAAAGACGTTCGGAAAGATAATGAGGCTTGGAGACGATGCCAAAAGTTGAGTATATGACCCAAAACTCCTAAGGAGCTCGTCTTGTCGATGTTTGAAAGGGGCACGTGCACGGCCTTATAAAGGGTTAATTTTAAAGATGTGACGATAACATATACGAACTATGCATTATGTCAGGAGGATAAAAATTGGTTTAATTTGCCCTCTATTCTCTTATACAGCGTTATTAACTGTTCAAGGTTATTTGTGGGTAAGGTTTCAGAATTGCTTCAATTTTCATGAAACACTAATTCTAATTAAGGTGGACAGGAGGAGATTTTTTAGGATACGATTTCTCTCAAATTTCACTGGAGCGGTTGTAGACGACCAATATTACCGAGAAACGTTCCTGAAGGTTTATGGACAAACAGGTGCCAAGAAAATCGCAAACCTGTTTTGAACTTGCCTGCTATCGTAATCGTTTCCCATAGAAAACCATGCTTTTACTTTCTGTTGATGACAGAAACACTAAATCATCATCTTATACATAAAGCGCGTATTCCCGGCTTATTTGTTACTCACTTCGGGTGTGATCTATCATCTGGCGAATCATTCCAATATGTAAAAATCTGTAAACCGACCAATGGCGGTAGGACGGATTGCTTTTTACAAGACCGCCTTCAGGCCGCCTTGTTCTATTTCTGAGGCGTTCTTTTTGCATATGCGAGGCTCGACTGTGCTTTGTTTCTGTAAGGTTTCTTTCTTTCGTCAACTTCCGGTCAAACTTCAATTTTGTTGCTCGTTCTGCCACATACATTCATCAATGTTGACAGGATTTGGACCCAAACATCAATGACCACTTACTCCCCCGCATATGTGATCCGACTTGTTTGGGGTCAAAGGTCACGTAGGTGACAGGAGCAAAACGTTGAATTTCATTCACCAAATATGCTACGCCTCTAACAATTATTGTTGCAGGTAACTTGACCGATGGATATGACGCAGCTCGGGACCCTTCATAAAATTAATGCCCAGCATGACCGATCACTGTCATTAAAAGGGGCATTTCCGTCCTGAGTTTAAAATATCTCAAAAAATCATACCCTAATAATGCAAGGTGTAGATTGATGCTACCTGCACGATGCATGTTATAAATTCCAAAAGGTCTGGAGGTCCATCCAGGTAAAAGGTCACTTTTTTCAAAATGCTCCGCTGAACTGAATTTTACGGAAATGATCCTTATGACAATTCTAAACATGTTGAAAATATAATCGAGGTCAAAGGTCAAATTTCAAACTCTTTGTCCGAATTAAGAGCTGAAATTTGACTGACATGATTCCGATCCAAAAGTTCTACACATTGTTTGAAAATATTTTCTAGTCGAATGTCATTAAGAGGTCAAAGGTCCAATTTTTCATGGTCCATTGGAGCTGAAATTTTACTGAATATTGAAATGATCTATGAGACCTTTAACATTTGAAAATATTTTCGAGGTCAAGGTCCATAGGTCAAAGGTCAAATTTGGAAACTGCTTTTTCCGATTAACTAAAATTTGACTGGAATGATCCTGATGACATTCGAAACATGTTGAAAATATTTTGAGGTCAAAGGTTATTAAGAGGTCAAAGGTCAATTTTTGTCAAATGCTCCGATTGAGCCCTGTACATTTGAAGTATCCTTATATATGAAATATGTCTAAATATTTTCGAGATCAAGGTCTTTAGGGTCAAAGGTCATTACCTCGACTGTGGCTCAGATCTTCTCCGATCTAGTTTCTTAGTTAGGCGGTATCGCCCTAACTTAACTTTGTTCTTACCGTTTCTTTCTTCTTCTTTTCCTGACAGTTAACATTTGCTTTCTCTGTTTTCTTTTCACATACTTGAACGGATTTAAACCACAATTAGTCACAAGCATGGGTTTGTTGAATTGTTAAAAGTTATGCTTGTTTGGGTTCAAAGGTCACGAAGGGGTCACAGGGGTCAAAGGTAATTTACTGTGTGTAAAATTAAAACACGGTCAAATAGAAAATCGTTTAGCCCTCTCAATGGATTGAGAAGAGGGGTCAATAAAAGTCAATCATGACTTCATCACTTGAACCCATGTTTAAGGGGTCAAATCAAGGTCAAAATACTTTCAATTACGATTACACTTCAAATCACTACTCTCATACAGATTAAACAACCTGATCGTAGGAGTCATGCAATAACTCAGCTTGAGTCCCTTAACAAAATTATGGGGTTCAAAGGTCAATATGGGGTCATCTGAGTCACAGGGGGTCCAAACAAGTTACTGTGTACATTTAAAATAGTCAAATAGAAATCTTTTTAGTAGCCCATCCTCATAGGATCTTGATTAGAGGTCAATAAAAGTCAATTATGACTCTATTGACTTTGGGAACCATGGTTTAGGTGTCAAAGGTCAAATACTAATACCTTAATTCAATTATGTTACATTTCAGATCACCACTCTTATAGATGCAACATGATTGTGTGACTTATGCATTAATTGACTTGAGGAATTTACAAAAGAAATGGGTAGAGAGGTCAATCTGAGGTCATCTGTGATTCTTCCCCGCCTAACTTATACGTGCTCTTGCAAAGAGCACCAAGTCTAGTTACAAGACGGCCTTCTGGCCGTCTTGTTCTGTTTCTGATGCGTTCTTTCTTCTTTCTTTCTTTCTTCTTCTTCTGGCAACATTTCAAATGCTTCTGGTTTTGTCATGGTTGTGACTTAGTCTGACCGACTTGCAAACCATATTAAACCGCTGAGCATCTCCCATTTATGACATATGACTTTGACCCCTATCGGGGTCATTTAGGGGTCACAGGGGTCAAAAGTGTGATATTCTTGAAACTGTATCTCCTCCTACAGTTTACATTGCATGGTAACGTGACTCATGCATGTGAAGCAGCTTTGGACCCTTCACAAAAGTTATGGGTCGAGAGGTCAATCTGGGGTCATTAAGGGGGCACTTCCGGTCTTAATGTCAAAAATCTTTTGACAAAAAATATTCAAAAATAGCTATCTGATATATGCAACGTTGCATGGTCACGTGACTCATACATATTAAGCAGCTTAAGACCCTTCACCAACTTTGTGCTCGGCATGGGGTCAAAGGTCAGTAATGGTGGAATTCCGGTCAAAAACCAAAAAATATTCCAAATAGTCAAAAATTTTATCCACACCCAAACATAGTACATGGTAACTTCCACTTTCAGATTTGCATTCATGTAACCTGGTGTATTCACGATATTTATTATTTTGGAGGTCAAAGGTCATTTAAGGTCATTTCCGGTTTTTTAAGATAATTTCAAGACGATTATTTTCTATCTCCATAACTAAGCTAGTAGAATTTTTTTTTTGCATTGGAACAATGCATTTTTTGTTGTGTACACGAGTTTTTTTTTTTATACCGGGATCAAAGGACATTAAGGGGTCAAAAGGTCAATTTTTGCCAAAAAATGTTAAAAATAAGACCAAAACTTTGGATTTATCTCAGCCTATCAGAGGACAGATAAAGCCCGTTAGTACTAACAGTGATGAACATTAATAGTAGAATAGGTCTATGATAGTCGGGACCCTAAAGGTCAAAGTTCAAGGTCAAAGGTCAAAATTTACAAGAAAGCTCCGATTGAACTGAAATTTGAAGGCATAATCTCGATATCGTACATACAGAAAAAATACAGTTGACCCTATTCGTGAGCCCATGGGGGGGTGGGGTTCAACTTTCGAGGTTAAAAGGTCAAAAAATCCCTGACATGCTTGGATTGAGTTTGAAACTCAATAATATTGATCCTTGTCACGTTGTTAACACAAATTCGAGGAAGGTGACATCGTTCCCCATCACATTTCCTGAAATGTGGGACATATTGGGGAAGTTACAGGGGCAAGGTCAAGTCACCGCAAGGGGGTGCCTTAAGGGGATCACCATCCCATGCCCAATACGGCCGCCTAGTAAATGAGAGCGGGCCCCAGGTCTAGTGCGGTGCCGTGCGGCGGTCAACCGTGCAACGGCGTCGAGCGCAGGTCAGGGGTGGACGTATGTCGGACCAACGCCACCGAAGACCGCTGAGGCCAGCCCATGGAGGGGCAGAGACTGGACCCCGGGCGGGGGCATCTAGGGGGCACAGGTGGCAAAAGGAGCAGGTGCCGGATAAAAAGTGGCAGCGTACGATGCCATGCCCGGTGACGTGACTCATGCATATGCCGTAGCTTAAGACCCGTCACATAAAGGTCTGGGGTGAGAGGTCACTCGGGGGTCATTAAGGGGGCACTTGCCGTCTTAATGTGACAAAATCTTCGAAAAATCTTCAAAAATAGCTATATGCTATATGCACGTGGCATGGTCACGTGACTCATACATGAAGCAGCTTGAGACCCTTCCCAAACGTTGCCTCGGCATGGGGGGGGGTCAAAGGTCATTACGGGGAACTTCCGGTCAAAAAACCAAAATATTCCAAATGTTTTATTTCAAAATGTAACAGAGTAGGGTGACATAACCTTCAGATATGCATATGTACTGATGTATGCAGGGATTTTTTTTGGGGGGGTCAAAGATCATTAAGGTCATTTCCGGTTTTAGGCGAAATCACTTCAAGAATTTTTATCTCCAGAATTAAGCATAATAGAGGTTTAAATTTAAAAATTGGAAACCAATGCATTTTTTGCCGTGTATATGAGGTTTTTTTCATATTGGGGTCAAAGGTCATTAAGGTGGTCCAAATGGTCAATTTTGCCAAAAAAATGCTTAAACATAAGACCAAATGGCTGTATATCAGCCTATAGAAGACATAAAAGCCGGTGATTGCGCAGTGATGCTAACATTATGGTAAAAGAAGTTTAGATAGTCTCGACCTCAACGGTCAAAGTTCAAGGTCAAAGGTCAAAATCTACAAAACAAGCTCCGATGAGCTGAAATTTGTCAGGATAATCCTCGTGGCATAATCAATACAGAACAAGTAAAGTTGGGTTACCCCAAACCGTGCCAGGGGGTGGTGGTAACGTTATAAGGGTTGAAAAAGGTTCAATTTCCTGACATGCTTGGATTTTAGTTGAAACTCAATAATATTGATCCTGTAAAGTTGTTAAGCACATAAAAAATACATTTAATGACATTTGTGACATCTTGGTGAAGTACAGGGGTCAAGGGTCAAGTCACCTCAGGGGGTCATTGAGGGAGATCACCCATCCATTACCAATACGGCCGCTTGTATATTAGATCTGTTCCCTATTCCCAGGTCTAGTTCTTTCTTCTTTCTTCTGTCAAACACTTCAACTCGCGTCTAGCTCAGTCATGGTTTGCCGTATTCCGACCAGACTTACACTGAATGTCCGCTGAGGCATCCCATTTATGTCACATGATTTGATCCAATGTCGGGGTCATCTAGGGGTCACAGGGAGGGTCAAAAGTGTCATTTTCTTTTAAAAAGTTTAAGCGCTTACAGATTACAATGCACGGTACGTGACTCATGCTATGAAGTAGCTTGAGACCCTTCACAAAGTTATGGGTCTGAGAGGTCCATCTGGGGTCATTAAGGGCACTTCCGGTCTTAATGTGAAAAATCTTCAAAAAAATATTAAAATATAGCTATCTGGCTCTATGCAACATTCCCTGGCACATGATCAAAATACGGAGCAGCTTAAGACCCTTCACAAACGCTGTGCTCGGAATAGGGGTTCACAAAAGGTCATTCAGGGGGAACTTCCGGTCAAAAACCCAACATATTCCAAAACCCAAATAGTACAGTGACTGAACTTGCAGATATGTTTATGTTAACTGGTGTATGCCAAGGTATTTTTTAGTTTGGAGGTTCAAAGGTCATTTTAAGGTCATTTCCGGTTTTTAAGGTGATTAATTTCAGACTTTTTTCTCCAGAACTAAGCATAGTAGAATTTTTTTTGATTTGCATGGAAAAAGGAATTTTTCGTTGTGTACACCGAGGTTTTTTTTATACCGGGATAAAGGTCCATTAAGGGGTCAAAAGGTCCCAGTTGGCCAAAAAATGTTTAAAAATAAGGACCAAATTGGATTTATCTCAGCCTATAGAGGACAGATAAAGCCGCCGTGATTACTACAGTGATGAACAATTTTTTAAATTTCAGGTAAAACTAGAAGCGGTCTATGATAGTCTGGACCCCAAAGGTCAAAGGTAAGTCAAAGTGTCACATGTACAAACAAGCTCCGATGGAACTGAAATTTGACAGGGAATAATCCTCGGGATATCGTAATACAGAAAAAAATACAGTTGACCCTATTCGTGACCAGGGTCACGTTATAGAGGTGAAAAGGTCAAATCCCTGACATGCTTGGAGTGAGTGAAAATCAATAATATTGTCCTTGTAAAGTTGTTAAAACCGTAATATACATTTATGACATTTGTGACATGTTTGGTGAGTACAGGGGTCAAAGGTCAAGTCACATCAAGGGTCATTAAGGGAGTCAACCATCATTCCCAATACGGCGCCTTGGAAATTAGATCTGTCCCAGGGCTAGTTCCCTCGGTTATGTGCAGATCTGGGGCATTGAATAATAGGGGTGTTGTACTTGTGTATGTCTAGTAATATACGTGACGCAAAGAAGGTGGAGGACAATACAAAAAAGTCCATAAAGCCAGTCTGCCTGATGGAAGGCACTTGACGCTAGTGGACTGTTGGACCCAAAACCTCACAAACAAAATTCCATATCGGGCAGTTAGACGGTCGACAGGAGTAAGGAAAGGCCATAGGTCTAAACACGTTCAGTCTATTAGGACTAAAATATATGAGTTTGGCTACCTATGAACTCATCTAGACAAAAAAAAAGACTTTGGGGGAAATGTGGACATTTTTGACATTCCCCACCCCCTTGCAGACCCAGGGGAGGACCCTGGAGAATGGATTACATAGTTAGTAGGGGAGCTTGTCCCCTCCCTCAATATACTTAAGTTTGAATACTATGCTCATTGGAAACAAAAGTTATGGCAAAATGTTTACTTTTTTGTGAAATGTTCTTTTTTTACATGTTCCCACCACTGAGACCTAGGGGAGATCCCTGGGGGCGGGATTAATGGTTAGTAGGGGGTTGTCCCCTCTACAACATATCCAAGTTTGATCTATCTAGCTCATCTTGAAAAGAAGTTATGGCCCAAAATGTTACTTTTTTTGGTGAAAATTGACTTTTGTGACATTCTCCACCCCCCTGTCAGAACCAGGGGAGGACACTTGGGAAGGATTACATGGTAGTGGGGACTTTGTGCTCTCACAATATATATAAGTTTGGGTACTCTACCTCATCTGGAAAAAAATGTTTTATAGCAAAATGTTTACTTTTTTGTGAAAATGTTGACCTTTTTTGACATTTTCCCCACCCCCTGTCAGGCCCAGGGAGGACACCTGGGGGATTGAATTAATGGTTAGTAGGGGGTTGTCCACTCTACAAAACATACTAAGTTTGACTACTCTAGCTCATCTTGAAAAGAAGTTATGGCAAAATGTTTACTGTTTTGGTGAAATGTTGACATTTTTGACCATTTCCCCACCCCGCTGTCAGGTTCCAGGGAGGAACCTGGGGGATGGATTACATGGTTAGTAGAGGCTTGTGCCCACCTTCTACAATATACTAAGTTTAGGTACTCTAGTGATTCTGGAAACAAAGTTATGGCAAATTGTTACCTTTTTGGTGAAATGGTGACCTTTTTTGACATTTCCCCACCCCCTGTCAGGCCCAGGGGAGGACCCTGGGGAATGGATTACATGGTTAGTAGGGACTTGTGCTTCCTTACAAATATATATATAAGGTGGGTACTCTACCTCATCTTGAACAAAGTTATGGCAAAGGTTTTACTTTTTTTGGTGCTGTGAAAATGTGACATTTTTTGACATTTCCCACCCATGTAGACCCAGGGGCGGACCCTGGGGAATGGATTACCTGGTTTTATAGGGGCTTGTGGCCCTTCTACAATATATCTAAGATTAGGTACTCAGCTGATCTGGAAAAAAAAAAGTATGGCAAAATGTTTACCTTTTTGGTGAAAAGTGTATTGACCTTTTTGACATTTCCCACCCCTGTCATACCCAGGGGAGGATCCTGGGGGAATGATTACCAGGTTAGTGGGCGTGTGCCAAATCCTACAATATTCTAAGTTGGGTACTCTAGCTCATCTGGAAAAAAGTATGGCAAAATGTGTACATTTTTGGTGAAATGGTGACCTTTTTTAACCTTCCTCACCCCTCGTCAGACCCAGGGGAGGAACACTGGGGAATGAATTACATGGTTAGTTGGGGGTTGTCCCCTCCTACAATCATACCTAAGGTGACTACTCTAGCTCATCTTGAAAAGAAGTTATGGCAAAAATGTCACTTTTTTGGCTTGAAATGTTGAAATTTTTGACATTCCCCACACCCTTCAGACCAGGGGAGGACCCTGGGGGAAGAATGGGATTACATGGTTAGTAGAGCTGGTGCCTCTACAAATATCTGTTTAGGTTCTCTAGCTGATCTGGAAACAAAAGTTATGGCAAAAGTTTTTTACCTTTTGGGTGACAATGTTGACCTTTTTTACATTCCACCCCCCTGTCAGACCCAGGCGAGGACCCTGAGGAATGGATACTTGGGTAGTAGGGACTTGTGCTCTCCTACAAGATAGATAGTTTGGTTACTCTACCTCATCTTCCAAAAAAAGTATGTGCAAAATGATTTACTTTCGTGGTGAAATGTGGACATTTTTGACATTTCCCCACCCCATGTCAGACCCAGGGGAGGACCCTGGGGAATGGATTACAAGGGTAGTAGGGGCTTGTGCCTCTACAAATAATCTAAGTTTAGGATTACTCTAGGTGATCTGGAAAAACAAGTTAGGGCAAAATGTTACCTTTTTGGTGAAATGTTGACCTTTTTGAATTTCCCCACCCCCTGTCAGACCCCGGGGAGGACCTGGGGGGAATGGATTACAGGGGTAGTAGGGGCTTGTGCTGTGTCCCGCACAATATACCTAAGTTATGGGTACTATACTCATCTGGAAAAAAAGTTATGGCAAAAATGTTTACTTTTGGTAAATGTGACCTTTGTTGACATTCCCACCACCCTCTGTCAGACCCAGGGGAGGACCCTGGGGGGGGGGAATGGGTTTACATAGTTAGCGGGGCTTGATGCCCATCCTACAATATACTAAGTGGGGTACTTACCCTCATCGGGGAAAAAAGTTATGGCAAAATGTTACACTTTTTGGTGAAATGTGACCTTTTTTGACATTCCCCACCCCCTGTCAGGCCCACGGGAGGACATGCGGGGAAATGGATTACATAGTTAGTAGGGGCTGTGCCCCCATACAATATATCTAAGGGTTTTGGGTACTCTAGCTAATCTGGGACCCAAAAAAAAGTTATGGCAATGTTACCTTTTTGTGTCCACACAAACAAAATAAATACCGGACAGAAATCAAACATACCATACGTACATATAGAGCATGCCATTTAATAACGCCGGATTTGATACGAAATCCGTCCAAAAACCGGGGTTCGAAAAAAAATTGGGGGCGTTCTTTCTGGAAAACTTCCTCGATCTCTCTTTAATGTCTGGTCCTCCCAAGGCCAGTTTAATCCCTTGAATGTTATAAAATTTCCTTTATTGCTTTTGCCTTTTTTCCCTAAGACCCCGAACCCGGACGGGGAAAAATACGATCTTTAACCTTAATCGACGGTCATGATTTTCAAAATTTCCTCGTATAAACCATTTTTAATTCCCCGACCCTTTCAAGCACTATAAAACAATTTCCCCAAAGACGATTTTAGCGGATCTTGCAATGTTATATTTAATGATACATTTTGCTGGCAAACTGGGGCACCGTTCGCGAACCCCGATTCGAGTGCGATTTCGTAATGGTATTACGCGAAACCAACAATAGTAACACATCAGCAGACGTTGACAAGTAGAAGTTTAGGTTATCTACGTCGTTGTGAAATAAACACCCCTTTCCTATGAGTTATGTTTGAAGAGTACAATTGTTGGAAAATATCGGATCCAAACATAATAATCATAAAATGGATGATTATTTACGCCCAAAATTAATGGTCTCGCTATGGGTTAGATTTGGGTTCGACTGCGTTTGCCTAATATTTTTGCAAAACTCATAGCTCGACCATTAAAGGGCTCAAATTGATCCAATTTTATATGAAAGCTACATCATCAATGCATTTTCGGAGGTAATCAATGGTCAAAGTGTCGGAATGGGTTTCCGTACACATTGCCACTGAACGCTTCGTGTTACCCTAGGGACCATAAAAAAGTAATTAATTGTTAAACTCACAGAGCATGTTAATTTAGAATATTTGTAAAAAAAAAATTGTGAGAGAGAATGTACACAAAATTGTATAAGAACGGTGTTTTCTATCGTTTTTGGTGTCAACTATTAGTAAATGGTCTACACGCCGAAAGACGGACCGTTATTCAACTTATTCGTGGCATGTAGGCTTCATGGAATACTGTGCAGCTATAGCACAGTGAGAAATTATTGTTTTTTACTCGCGGGTTCGAACCCCCACTAAGGTTTGGCCTTGGTTTTATTTTATTTTTGTATTTTTTAGTATGGTGTATACTAATGAATTTTCCTATTATTTTGGCAGTTAGAAAATTTACGGAAATAGCAAATTGGGAACAGAAACAGACAAGTTTCACCGTAACATTTCGGTTTCATTAGAAGCACGTAAATTATTAAATTTTTAATTAATTTAATTAATTAATTTTTAATTTAATTAAAGTGCAGATATATACTGTGGTTATTCAGTGAATTATTTATAACATATGTATCCATTTTTCATCAACACATTCGGTTGCATGTGTTTATTTGCTTATACCATCACTACGATGATGATGATGATGATGATGACGGGGATGATGATGATGATGATTTCTCGCTGTGCTTAGCCGCACAGTACTCTACGAGGAACGCCAAGTTGAATAGTGCATTGTCATTCTATATGTCATTCTAATATGTGACCAAAAACAGAAAACAACACGTTTCCTTTAGGCCCTACTAGGAATGTTTTATTGCCCCGTCGGAGGCCAGAAGGTAGAGAGATTATGCTTATCCAAAATTTTCCGCTGAAGTGTCCGAAAATCGAAGTCCTGCATGCAGCGAGGCCGGGTTTGGTGAAAAATTGAACTTTTTTACTATTTCTGTCACCTTTTAAGAAGAACTCCCCTCAAAATCCATGTTTTTGGGTCTAAAACACACATTTCTTTTACATCCCAGGAGATGATTTTTGGATCAAATGAAAGCAAACTTGTACTTTATTGTGCCCAATAAACCATATACACTTTATTTTTATTTTGTTTAGCTGAAAGGCCGATAAATTCCTAATTTTTGGGCAAAAAATTGCAAGTATTTAAAAAAAGAAAAAACCTAAAAAATTAAATATTTGATTAAAATGTAATAACATATTCCGATAGACTCGCATGGACTCTTTCTTACTTTTTAATCATCATACCTGATGAGACAGTGGCGGCAATTACCATTTTTCTCTACAAACAAAAATTTGGGTCGGGAAGATTAAAAACTCCCCTAATGACCAATTTACCTATAGAGTGAGTCAAACGAAACTGGACCCTAATTTTACACACCTCGCCATTTTGTGCCTCTTTTAAGTGGTATACCTATCTCCACATATGTGATCAGAATGTCTCATATTTTGCTATTTTAATAAGCAACATCATTCTTATCGGTTTAATTATTCAACAAGCCTTTTCTCTTTTTAACCAAGCAAGCGGTTTTTTTTTCGACCTGTCCAGGTAGTCATATTAAAATCTATGACGTTTAGTGAAGCAAATCAATGTCCAGAAGAAATCCGGGCTATTTTCTGAAGTCATAATAATTTGAGTGGGTTACTGCCACAAAGCATCAGAATTTGCATTGATGACCTTCTTGCTAACTTTCTACAAACAACCCGCCTTTTCCAGAAAAAAAATGATTTCAGTCTTAACATAAGTTAATGAACAATATTCCATGGGGGATGAAGAGAAAAACTGGACAACCTTTCGATATAAGGAATGATTTGGACCAAACATGTCACATCCTTAAAAGGTATTTTTGAATACTCCGGGCTATATCAAAGGTTTTTACACCATTAACACAGACGTAATAATACACATAAAAGCAGACACATAACCCTTTCTTTTTGCAGTTAAATAAGGAATCTTGACAGATCGCAAACAGCCTACTTCAGTCGAACTAAGTAGCTCAGCCTAAACCTCAGTTTTGAATGATTGTTCCAGTAAATTTAATTTAAAAAAGTTATTAAAAAAACCCACACACACAAACAAAACAAAAAGATTGCGTTGATACCATATAGTTGGGATGTATATATATTCCTTCCATACCTTTATTCTGCCTTACCATATCCAAAAGGATATGCAACAAGGATTACCATAGCAAATAATTGTTTCCTCTGCGGGCCCCGCTAAAACATAAATTAAAACAACAACTGTAAAATTATATTTTCACATAACTTTGTCTTTGATTAATTTCCATAGGAGGGTAGCTAACCTATTAGCGTGTAATGAATCACAATATATCAATTTTCCTTGATTTTCTTAACTCCCTCTACACCGTTGGTTTTGCTCGGATCTTTCCCGAGATTTCTCGAGGATGGCGCCCTTAATGTTCTATAAAATCATGTTTTTAATATACATAATGCTTGTTTCACATAATTACTATCACTGTGTGAACTAGCTAAGCTTAAACCGGTGTTCTTCATATAGAAAATCACAACTTTGTAATAGAATGAATTTTTTTTATACGCAGTATCTTCTACGTCAAAACGAAAGTCCGTTTCATCCCAACGTTTTAATCAGTTTAGGTGACTATTAAAATCATAATTAATCCCTTAAAAGACCTTGGTTTTTGAGGGGGATCCCGAGGGCGGAAGGACCTTTAATAGCCGAAAATAGTCTGATTTGGCATGTGGTTGGCATGACCCCCCCGGACAGCGCGAGCCCCGATAGCACCCCAAGATGCCACTGTTAATAACAACACACAAAAAATTATATTTGAAAATCCCTGTCAACCCTTTCACAATATCAAACTTGGTTTGTGTACAAATGAAAGAGTGCAGTATTGTAAAATGTATAATACAAACAGTAGTTCTTGTCTGGTTTTGTCAGTCAGAATAATAAAGTGCTGGACACAGCAGGGTGAAAAGTACTCCTAATTTTTGAGGTTTAGAGAAGCGCTCCTCAGAAAAGATATCCCATTTGATTTTTGTTCAGGATAATGGCCCCCTTCAACACTGATTTTAAAGAAACTGCACAGTTTTTTTGATAATCTTTATTCTTCTCATTTTATACAATGGCTTCAAAAAAGCAGGCTTGCATGCTCTTTTTTTTGAATTAAGCTTGATACGCCACAGCTTTCAGAAGAAAGTACAAATGATTCTGAATAGGCTTATTTCAAAGGCAGAGATACTTTTGAATGTCGAAATAACTGTGACAAATATGCTTTTCGTTTGGAGGGCCTTCAATTTTGATTTTTACATTGTTTTCATGTATACTTATTAATATATCTTTTGCGCAAAGAATTCCTGTCCACAATCTAAAATGGCGTGATCACTTTGCTACCCAAAAAAGGGTCGTGCCATTTACTTACTTACATTTATACAATCCTATTTCTCTCTTGACAACTGCCTATCAATTCCTTATGAAATAATGCCTCATTATCTTAAACTGTTCTCTAAACTTATATTATTCATGAGCCAAAATGGTTTTATGGAAGCGCGTATATTGTTTGATCTGATTGCATGTATGCTGATATAACGGTTCCGTGTTTTGTTCGATATTGAAAAGGACTTTGGCAGTGTTGAGCATACTTTTTTATGATGTGGGCGTGTGTGGTGTCGTTTCAATTTAGGGATAATTTGTATTCAGTTGGTTCAAAACATTTTAGAACCCGGGAAAGACATAATGAGTTTCTTAAGTAGACCTTCGAACACCACATCAATTTCAAAAGACTGCCCTATTTTGGTCTGTTCTTTTGGTCTGTGTGTAAATTTTTGGCTTTCTCATTAATAATTAAAATTAAAGAGTTTAAGGTTGGCAAGTTGAAAGAAAAGTATAGTTTGCTGGCATTTTACAAATATTTGTCCTACATTTAACTACACTACACTTGATAAATGTGCTTCTTTATCAATTGTGAATGTTAAACCTTCAAATCTGAGGCATCGCATATGGCAGGTCTGATCTTCATCCATTTGAATAAGCAGGTCTGACTGAAATGGATACCAAGCACTTCTGAAAACTTTGGAGATTGATTTCGGTTTATACTATGATCATTTTTGACAAATTAATTCCCAACTTCATCAAATTGTAATAACCTTAAACTGTCATGACGTTGAGAAGTAAATGTATCGCTTTGGGATAAGTTTTGCCTGTGATTAGTCGTGTTGGGTGCCGGAACTTTGTATTTTTTGTGTCTGTTATGTGTGGTAACATTTCCAAATATGTTTTCAAGAAGATAAAGGGTCGTTTTGTGAATGTATTTGAAAACCAAGGCCTGCACGAGATCGGAAAGGTGTTTGTACCCACTGTTCTACTTCTGTAAGGAGGGGGCCAGAATCAGGTTACTCTTATTCTGTGAATGTACCAAGATGTCTCCACTGGAAGTGTTTTATATACAATAAGATGACTAAGGAGTCTTTTGTGGTTTTCAAGTTTGTTGCGAAATATTTTAAGTGCCCCCAGCTCAAAAAACATTACACAAAAAATTGATAAAAATGGCTGAAAGTAAGGAGACTGAGCCAGCATTTCAAAGACTATTGGACTATTGACATTTTCAATCCTCATTTGGTCTTTGGTGATGGTCCTTGTGTACATTTCGTTTATGTAATGCCTGGGCGACATCATGATGGATGTGAGAGAGGTGCGTGTTTGGTCGAAAATGGTTTGTTTCTGTGTCCTTTGGTTCTTATGTTCCTGTTTTTTCGGAGTTTTGATAAATAAAACATATACAAAAGAAAAATTAGCACACACACCCACACACAAATCAATAATTCTTCTGTAGATGTTCTTATAAATTTTCATCCAGGATTACCATAGGTTTACAGGGATATGTGTACAAGATGGATATGCACAACATAACGCATGTTACGCACCAATGGGTGGGGGGCCATTTTGCGTAAGGACATTTTTCGCATACATCTTTAAGATGTTGCGGGAAGACGTGCAACTAAAAATTGAAACCGTGATAGCGATTATGTTTGGTTGCATAGTAAGCTGTGCCGGCAGCTGCTCTGAGGAGTTCGTTTCTGGTGATTTCAGGGTATCCTGTGTTGCTACCAATTATGAAATCTTTTTCTGTTAGTCAAAGATTGCACTTTTTATTTAAAAATGTAAACTATGGTTTTGCAGTGGGTCAGAATTGTCCATCTGATAGAATAAGGACATTGAATGCATATAAAATACAACACACAACAAGTGTGTGTGGTGGCGGAAGCAGGTGCGTTTATTTGCTGTTAATTTCTAAAAGTACTTGTCATGTCCGTATATCCTCCGTCTTTGAAGCTGTTTTCTTGTGATGTACCCTCCTTCATTTTCTTAGATTATTGTCATGAATGAGGAAGTCGAAGTTATCTATGACACATTTTGACTGCATTCAGAAAAACCCCGATTTTCTTCTGGACAAATTGATTTGTCTAGCTAAACATCATTATTTTATATGAATCCGTGGACAGGTCGCAAAACCGACTTACTATTTTTTAAAAGAGATAAAGTTTCGGCGAATTTAAACCGATGAACTGATCTCCATTAAAATAATCTAAGAAAATGAACATTCTGTTTGTCACCTATGTGAGATAATATTCCACTAAAGATGCAACTGGCGAGTAAAATCAGTGATCCATTTTCTTCTTTTGAACTCATTCTGTGGTTTAATGGTCGTTTTGGTGGATATTTTCAGAAAATGGCAATTTTGATCTTCTTAACACTTTTGGTTATGCTAAAGACAAATTTGTAATTACCTCGCCATCTGTCCTCTTTATATATGATCACACACCAATAATAAGAAATTAATCCAAAATTCAATTCTGAATCCATATATTTCAGTTAATCACAATGTGAAATTTTTGGGGTGTTAATTGAAAAAATGCCAAAATTCACTTTTTGCCCAAAATCAGGATTTTGGCGTCCTTTTCAGCTAACAAATCACATAAATTGATATAGGGTTTCATGGGGCTAATAGCGTATACTTTTACTCTTTCATTTGATACAAAATCATTATACCTGGGATATAAATAAAGGTTTTATGACAAACATGATTTTGAGGTGATTTCTCAAATATGACGAATAGTAAAAAAGGCAATTTTTCACCCACAACCCGCCCTGAGCGGCTTCATGCGAGACTTCGATTTTCGGATTTAGCGGAAAATTTTAGATAAGAAAACTTCTTTCACCCCATCTGACCTCCGACGGGGCATAAAACCTTGCTAGCTGAGGGCTATGTGAAATAATATTTGAGCGCATGTCTCGCACACAAAAATGGTACAAATATTCTAATGCATAGGCCTTACTCTGTAAGTTTGGCTTATAAACACATTACATTCTTAAACTACACTATCAACTAGCTGTTGCCCATATTTATGTTATATAGGGTACACGAGCGTGCAAATTCCTGAACCCATTACGGACACTTTAGCCCATTAGACCATTGAACTTATAGCACCATGTAATGATGCATGTAAGCTTTTTAGGAAAATGGGTAGCCTACGAGTTTGATGAATGGCGTAGGATAACCCTAACTTACACTGCTCAACATCTCCGATTGTGTTACGAAGGCTAGAACGAAATTCGTGTTTAGTTTCTTTTCTCGCATTTTTTTTACGACCCAAGTTTTAACAACGGACCCCTTGTCTTCCATTTTGATCTGATTGTACTAAGTTTGAATTTTGACCAATGATACCGAAGTTTCAGGAAGTTTTGGACCAATGCCGAGTGTGTGAAAGAGGAGCCCAACCACGACGGGTGCAGATTTGCCTTTTAATACCGTGTTGGAAATTATGACCCAAGTGGTCACAGATTCGTCCAAGCATAACCAAAGCATAATATGTAATCAGATTTGAATATCCGGTACAATGAATTATTCTTCACATATGCATATACTTATATTTTTTTTTTTTAATTTATAACACTTGTTATAAAGATGAACATCTGTCGTGAACGGAACCTGCATCCAGTTTATATATAATACTAACGTGATAATGGTTGTCTTATTCAATGATTCTCCTGGTAAGTCTTGGATGCCTCCCAAATTAGCCGTTTGTTTTCCTGCGTGAAACTTGCATGATGTACTTTCTCTACGAGATTTTACAATTATAGGCCAAATTCAAATATGTAAAAGACCATTTCAAATCCCTTGGTCTTTTATGTTAATACAGAAGTAACCCGTTGACCATCTACTCTTGTCATGAATTGTCACTTGTTTCATTTTATTGTTTGTCGTTTTTCTTTTCATCTGTACACTGTTGCCAATTGGAATTAATTATCTTTTCAGACCCAATTTTGAGTACTCTTCAAATTGTGGTGTCCTTTTTTAATAGGTAGGGGCCAATTTAAGTTTACACAGGGTCAACTTTTAAAATGCTCAAATAATAAAAAAAATCATTTTGAAATTCAATATACATGCCCATATTGTCCGTCTGTCGTAAATTATAGCCTAAAATGTATAGTTTGTATAATCTATGACCATTGTTTTAAGTAGATTATAGGGGTTAAAATTGGCCAAAAAAAAAAAAAAAAAAGTCAATTTCCCCCATTTTTTGTAAACGAGAGGGGTCAAAATCAGAAGTAGAGTTTGTGCTCCAATTGTTGGTTATATTTAATAGAGAAAAATAATCAAAGAAGTTATTTCAGCTTAGCATAACCCTAACCCTGACGTGGTTTTTCTCGTCTATCTCCCGGGAGGAACTGAAGACCAGTGAGGGGAACGAGGGGAAGGGGACAGAAGGGGAAAAGTCGCACTGCGGGTGGATGACCCAGGCCCTCGGGCCCCAGCCCCATGACCCCGGATAGCACGCTACAGCGGTTCTTTGTTTGTAGCTGGCCCGGCCAGAGATGTAGTTTGCCCATATGAGTGTCTTTTGGTTTGTGACGTCCTCGCTATGACTTTGGACTTAGTGCATTTTTCTCAATTAATTACACAGTTTTGAGTTTGGTGAGATTTAAGTGTGCTTTGGGTTAAAAGTTGTTCAAAATAAGGAATAGTTGTCTAGCATCTGCAATGCCATAGTATTCATGTCATACGACCAAATAGATCATAGGGCAACATATCCAATTTACCGGCTATTTGATATTTGTAATGACGTTTTTCAGCTGCCGTTGAATTATTATCTGGATCGGATATTAAATATTCTAATACCAAAGTTTCTTCTTATGCTACACAGAGAGAAGTTCGAGCATTACCATTCACAAGTATGGTTTACTAGCCAATAACCAATGCAACTGTGCAAAAATCTATTTTTTTTGTAGAAAGTGGGGGTGCTCTTCAAAAGAATGTGCTAATGCTTTAGGTGATAAGCTACTCTTCTTTCTCAATCTGGTATGCTTCATCTTCCCCAAATGATTCATAGTTCGACCTCTGAATGACCTCAAATCCCAAAGTGGTATCTTTTCATATGTTCCTCATACCGCAAGGAGGAACTTTCTTGCAAAGTTTCATCATCGCAATCACTGACCCAAGTTTTAATTGATCTCTGGATGACATCTTACCTCAAAAAAGTGATTCCGATGTGATTCCCAGACTGACCAAAAGGAACCGTCCCCTGAATTCTCCTAATGTGACTTCTTGGTAACCTCTGACCCCAAAATGGTGGCCTCCATGTGATGTGGTTTACACGGTTGTTCTTGCGAGTGAATTTGGTGATCATAGACTTTTAACTTGGAAAAAGAAGAAATATTTTTTTCAAGGAATACGCCTTTAATTAGTAATCATGACATTTGGGCCCAATCTGTTAACATCCCATATGTAGCCCTACCAGGAGATCTTGTAAGTGAATCTTGTGTCGATGCCTTTAATTTTTGGAGAAGGCATTTATAATTTTTTAAAATACCACTTTAATCGATAATTGTGAGGAAATTGTAATATTTTGGACGCAATCTTGTGAAGGGGGACCTTGTGGTGAATCTGGTGTTCACCAGGCCTTTAAATTTGAATGAAGAATGAATTTATCATTTTAGAAACGAATGCACCTTTAATCTGTAATTGTTACATACCTATGCGGGGGCTTCTACATAATCTTATATACATTTAAAAAAGGACAAAATCTTGTAATGGCGATCCTTTGGTTGTGATACCTTTGGTTCTTTTACTTGCGGAAGAAGATCAGAAGAAGATAATATTTTCAGAGAATGCCCGTTTCATAAAAAAAAAAATCAATTGTACCTCGGTATGAATGTTTTGCTGGCTCTCTAATGCTTCTACAGTGTAAGCCCAAAAGTCGTACCTACTCTGGATTCAGCAAATGGTTTTGTTTAAGTCCATCGCGTGTTAAACTCACTTTGCCTCGGGTAGGATTAACTCTAATCGGAAGGACACAAACACGCTGCCACATCCAGAAGTTGGGTAAAGTTTCACGCAGACACAAAACAATGTTCCAAGTCTTCACAATTCACAAATTCTGCAATCATCACATAACAAATACTAAACTCTGAATATCCATTAACCAAGTAGCATGCCAACGGTACTTCTGTATTTAACAACAAGGAAAACCAATGTAATGAATATATCTTCACATCAATTGAATTATAAATTGTACAAATCTAGTATATAGGACAGTATACATGATTGTAATATATGTTTGTTAAAAACAGGTAGCGTTTTCACGCATGAAAAACACGTACTTTTTTCATTTCATAGCCATTTAAGACTTCCCACAACAACCACATCAGAATTATAATAATTATTTCTGAGACCCCAAGATCGGATTTTAACATATAAATAAAGATAATATGTTAAGTTTCATTTAACTGGACCAATTCAGACTGAACTGCAGCTCAGGTTTCCGTTCTAACCCATCACCTTTTATAACATCCACTGAATCCGCTCATTCAACAATGTCACAAGTCAAAATGTCGACAAGGGCCACAAATAGTATAAGATAAATGGCTAAGTATCCCGTAACCGACCAGCCAAAGGCCAAGCTAGGCCCAAAAGCTCTCAATCTCCTTCATTAGTTTGATTTTAACTCAAACCTCGCAGGAGGAGGAGTTGAAACATCACTTTTGCAGAAAGTGAATCTGAAGATGAGACCTTGATTGCCTCGGTCAAAATGAGAGCCTTCTTCAGCTTGGTTCAACGTCACGAGTTTATTTGTTTTCGTTGTTTCGGATGATAAAGGTGCACGGCGAAGAAACTATCAGCCTGACAAATGTTAAGAGAGGAAAGTGAAATTTTATACATCATATGTCAACGTAAAATTTCCACCTGGCACCAGGCTGTCAGTTTTCAGTTATAGCCAGGATAGAAACGGAACTATTAACAAAATGCCACGTCATTTTAGCGTTCATAAGAAGATTGTGGGATGACTTATAGAAACTAAAGTTATCCCAGACTGGTACGTTTAGAAATGAGGAAGAGGGGGGGGGGAAAAAAAGAAAAGGGGGGGGGAAAAACAAAAAAAAAAGAAGGTAAGGCTAGCAGGGGAAAATCGAAGTCGAGTGCGCTACCGGGAAAGCTAGAGGAAGTTAGAAAAACATCTAAGAATTTGAGTGAAGAAAAAAAAAAAAAAAGAGAGGCGAACTTATGATCGAAGAAAAGAAAAGACCGGCAACATTGAAAAAAAGAGCGAAAATCACAGGAGCCCGCCGTTAGAAGGGACATGAATAGGAAGACACGTCAATTCATTATAACAAAACGGCGCTTTTCAGAGCCACCAAAGAGTCAAAGAGCGATCCGTAGTGTCCCATATGAGTCCATTATGTTTTACGTACGATTTGCATTCTATAAAGGCCATTTTAATTATGATAAAAGCTAAATATTTTAAAGAATAACTATAAGACTAGTTGTTATGTAACTTTAGGTTGGTTACTATTCAGGCTTTTGTATTTTGAAAAACGAAACGAAACAGACTTTTAAGGTCTTTTTTTCTTTGGGCCGGGTTGGGGGAGGGGGGGCTGGGAAGATGCAAAAATAATGTCATGGGACTCAAAAACTAGGTGATGAAAGTATGAAAGGTATTCAGAAGAATCGTACGGATTATTTAAATTCAAATTGTACAAACAAAATATTGTTTCGAAAATCTCTGGAGGGTGGATCTGTAGGAATTATTAGAAAAAGGTGAAAGGTCAATTTTCTGGCCTACAGGGATCACGGTACTACACTTTATTTTTTAAACAATATATACCGATACAAAGAAATTGGGAGATGTGACTCTGTCTTTAACTTAAGTGCTCACAGGATGTCTGCTGAGAGATCTGTTGAACAATAATGGGGTGTCCAAAATTAAGGTGGTACCAAAATGACTACAATTACACTCTAAAGATCGGAAGGGCAAGTGTGTTTTAATTCTTTGCACCAGGATTATTCCATTTGAATACTGCGTGTCATGGTCTAAATTTACACCAAAAATGTCCGATCATTTATCACAATTTTTTAAAGTTTTGGCCAATTTTATATTTCAAGTTTCGATTAACTTGACTTTAACCATGTTGTGATGGTAGCCTTTTTTGTCCCCTTTAAGAATTTTCAACTTCCATAAAGATGCGTTTACAGAATAGTGTAAGCAAGAAGAGATTTCAAAAAGTATTCAAATTTAATAGGTCAGTCACTTTTGGTAGGGGACACGAACACGCGGACACATCAAATTTGCAAGTAGCTTTTTCGCAACATCAGTGGAAAACTCTTGGGTTAGAATAAATACCACAAGTATTATTGCGTTGACCACACAGGACCATTGAAACAAATGCAAAAACTGACAACTTTTGGTTGGTTGGGTTTGCGTCTTCAGGCACGCTATCTCGCCATTTTTGCAGCTTTTTTTACAAGGCGCGGAGTAAATGGAAAGAGCAAAGCCATCGGCCAACAAATTGCACACATTCGAAACCTTCTCAAAATGGTCTGACTTGGCACAACACTGATCGAAAATATGCCGAGAGATTTTTGTGCCAGGTCATGTAGTTGAAATACAAGAATATAGACCAGTTAACATCCTAATCATTTCTTTTGTTGACTGCCAATCCATGCCTTGCTCAATCGTTATGGCCCTAGTATTAAAACTCTAACAGATACAATTTGCCCCGTGTGTAAACAGTAATGCCGACTAGTTCAAGATACCAGCCCGTAAATGTTTAAAACATTGCTGTTAATGGTCATAGTATGAACAGTTTAGTTGTTGGTGAAAGTTGCAATTTTGTATCCTGGAGCCAAACCAAAGTAGCGTATTATAGGGATTTGTTTATTGAGGTGTACTATTTGGCGAAAAACAGTGAGGGTGGGTTTTGGAGAGTTGCCTTTTGTTGTGGTCAATGATAGGTTTAACATGACCTTTGACATTGATATGTGAACCTTTTGACTTCAGAAACAAATGATGGGTTGTGCTGGAAACCATAAATGAAGTTTGGTTTTAATTGAATAGCATACTCCAATGAGGTCAATGTTACATTTTCAGCTTATTTTACAACGTGACTTCACAAGACATTTGACTAGTATGAGGCTTTTGACCTTATTAACAAATGAGGTATCCTATGTTGCACCTTTGATTTTATAAACCACAAAATTGCATAAAAATCCATGCCTTGTTCAATTTTCACCCAATTTGAAGGGTTATTTAGAGTAACAGTACAGGTGAGACTTCAATCATTACATAAAATGTTGCTATCAAGTAATAATTTGCATAATTATGGCCTAATTTGCATAAATTTTGCGATATTTTTACCTGTTTTCTGCGACTATCGGTGAATTTATAACCACAAAATCGTATAAAAAAGAATGCCTAGTTTAATTTTGAGGAGATTTTAAGTGTTATTTTGAATTATGATCCAAGTGGGCCCTTAATATAAAATAAAATGTTGAGACCAAGGACTCTTTATTAATAATTTGCATAAACAAATGGCTGTATTTTGTGTTATCGGGTCATTTAAAAAACACTTTTCTTTGTGTGACAAAAGTTTAAAGGCCTAATTATGTTCTAACCCAAGTCAGTTTATAGTTAATAATAAACACACTTAGACGATACAATAAGTGATAAGCATTTAAATGTAGTGCACATTTGCATAATTTGCATAAATTTATGTACCTTTTGTTTTCAAATGCGTCCATTTAAATTCAGTGTTTTGAATACTATGTAAGTATAAAAAGGCTTTTTAGTGTCAAGTATAAAAAGGTTCAAAATCATGTTTTGCTTGTATGGTAACTTTAAAAAATCAGACAATGTTCAAGATCTTGCAAGTCAAGCTACATGGTTTTATGAAGCTGAAGAAAAAAAAACCACTATTATATAAAGTTCAAAAATGGGACTTGCCCATAATTTTGTATTTCTGTTAATACAACTAGCATTATTAAAATAAATTCAGATCTGTGTTGTTTTACTTGTGACAGAAACAAGTCTACATATATATTGATTAATAAAGTTGCTGATGACCTGCTTTTAAAGCGACACTGGCACATTTTCACAAAATATGAAATTTCTTCAATTTGCTCTCAAATGATAGTCTAGGCCATTGGAAGAATAGAGATATATTTTACACATAAAAATAACATACCCAAAAACAGATAGGGACATTGATATGAGGATAAAGACATCAAGGTAATTTGTAGGCCAACTTTTAAGTTTTCCATAACTTTAATCAACAAATGTGTATATTACATGAATATTTTGACCTCGTACTCGCTGATATTAAAACCACAAAGGTTATAGACCGATCAAACAGTGTGCATAGCGTGGGAAACATGCATACGGCGTGCGTGTTCTTGTGTGAAACGCCATTTTCGTCGTCTGCTGAATTTAACGTCGCCGGCGACGTTAAATTATAAAATCGTTCTGTTTACCCACAAGGAAGCTGATTTGGTCTTAATTATTTCGGGTGAGGGCTTTTGTATATAAAAGCTTTACAACCATGCAAAAATATCGATTTTGAAAAATCTTGAGGGCGCACTGTTTTTCAAATGTGCAAGTGTCTCTTTAATTCTGTTGTGTTTTGATTGTACATAAAAAAATAATTCATTGCATGTATAAATATTTATATGTTCAGTAGCAATATGTTTATTTATTATATATTAAAATCCCAAGATTAAAGAAGGAGCTTGTTCATTTTACGCCTAATCGGGTATACCCGATGCCCCAAAACAACTAGAATTTCGCGGTTGTTTTTTAAATTCTTATTTGTTATTTGTCTTTTCTTTTTTATTTGTCTTTTAACGTTTTCTTTTTTTCACTCATTGTTCAATTGTTAATTCTTTTGAATTTTTATTTTGTATTTTATTTATATTTAAATTTATTTTTTGTTTCCATTGTAATTTTGTTTTATTATTATTAGTTTATCAACTTATCTTTATTTTTTTATTATGTTAACGATTTTTATTGTTATTAGTTCGTTTTTATTTTAGTACATTGTTTATTGGTGTATTTTCATTTAGTTGCATTTTTTATTATTTTTTGCATTTAATTTTGTTCATTAACGTTTGTTATTAATTTAATTTGCTTATATTATTTTTTGAATTTTATTTAATTTTAAGTTAATATTGTTTTTCTTTTAAAATCTTATTTGTTATTTGTCTTTTCTTTTTTATTTATGATTTAGCGTTCTTTTTTTCACTCATTGTTCAATTGTTAATTCTTTTGAATTTTTTTATTTGGTATTTTATTTATGTTTAAATTTATTTGCTGACACGTACACAACAACTTGTTACATATTAGGACCCGTCATTTTGGCCTACTTATTCCCAACTTCGTGATTCAATTTAGTCTGTGTAGGTTGTTAAAAAAAGAAGAAAAAAATGGGGTAAAGGGAGAAAAAAAGCAAAACAACGGCACATCTTTCATGGTAACAAACAGCTCAAACAAGAACAAAACTAAATAACAACAATAAAAAAATCAATCTTCTCTTGACCAATTTCGAACCCTGGACCAACGGGGGGAAAATTATACATGTGTGTCAGTGCCTTAGACCGCTGTACCATTTAGGAATTTGCTTTTCAAACGTGTAATCTGCTCAATTGGTCACAAGGTTATGGAAGACAGAGCGAGCCTCAGCGAGGTCACAATTGACACGACCCAATATGACGTATTACGTGGAGGATACCATTATACAGTGTTTTGAAATATATTCATTAAATTTGGCAAGGAAAAATTAGAACTTCTTCTTGACTAAATCTCTGCCGAAAGAAATTGATTTTTAGGTCATCGGTAATCTCGAGCAACTCCTCGTATATTTTCCACAATATTTGGAACATCCGCTATGAAACACAATCGTGATGTAACGTAGAAATCCCCAATTTGGCTACAGTTTCCTAGAACGGTCCGGAAAGTGTGTAGTCTGTGTCACAAACTGCTAAAGATATTATCTAAATTAGCACTGCGCGAGCGATTAACGTTATCAGTCGTCATAGCGAATGTCATGCAAAGTGAAAAACAACAGATCTCAAATATCCTCCGGAAAACGAAGGAATTCCTATGGAGATTTTTGCATCAGAGGGTCCGTTCTATGTTTTGTTTTGTTGAATATCGTATCGTAATTGGGGCTGAACCTATAGAACCTAGCGAGAAATTGAACGTTTTTGTCGGGTACTTTCGGTGCTCGCAACACGGATAAGTGAACCCGCAATCGCTACAAGACCGCAATCCCCTTTTCCTTTCCCACTATTCCTTTCGGTATTAGCAGTCTTGAGAATTTTCAAACGCTGGTTTCAATTTTTTTTCATTTAGAAACAGGATATACGTACTTCACACACACCATTTACGTGTTGTCTTGACACGCAGCGCCGCCCATTGTTTAAATTCCGGTCAGAAAGTAATTTGAGCCACGCGAACCTGCAAATCTTCACTCTGCGCTAGGATTCCCAAGTTTTTTGACGTAACATGCCCCCACCTACCATTGTGAAACAGGTAGAGACGTTCATATAGAATCCCGTGATGCAAATGAGGTATTCATTCCGTCAAGCATTGCACAACGCCATCAGCGCATGGCGGAAATCATGGTATACCGTCATTTGCATCAATGGACTTCTATATGAAACGTCGACCCAGTGGCTACCCACGTACACAACAACTTGTTACATATTTCGGACCCCGTGTAATAGAGCGGTTGATTTGGGATTTTTGTACACGGGATATTGCGCAAAATACTTGGCCTATCGTTACGATTACGCACCAAAATAGTCCTAACTAAATTGTCTAGTTAAGCTGACTAGTTTATAAATATAGGTTTAGATTGAAAAAGACGAAACGTGAAAATACGTGGAAAATTCTTACCTTATTAACTGGCTCAATTCTCGATTGCTGCTGGCAAATCAATGCCACACGCCATGCTCACAAAAATTAGTGAGCTAATTGGTCTTTTTTTTCAGAACACCATTTCTAACATCAGATCGACGACCTTATTCGTTGTTTCGCGATATCCACGGTACCGCGAAACCAAAAAAAAAGTTTTTTCAATTCTTGTTCAGCTAATCGCAGAGCCTTTAACACACTGGGGCAATCTACAACGGCCACGCAGATCCGATCGGATCGAGGATCGGATCCAGATCTCGTATCCGTGTTGCGTCTACACGCAAGATCCAGATCTGCAACGCGTACATGGTGTTACACGCTTGGTTAGTGTCGCTTGCACTTTAAGTAAGCGGCGTACTTTTAGGTTACGCGTAAAGTGTTCCTCGATCACTAAGGTTTACGCGTAGCATATGTACACTTTACGCTTCGAATGGTCGGGCCTACTTTCGCACTCACTGCGCCGGTAGAGTTCTATAAACGTTCCTCCCGTGAGCTGGATCTCGGGGAAACGGGATCCGATTGGAATCTGCCGCCCCGGGGCTGCCGGTAAAGATGCCCCAGCGTCTGACTGCTAGGGAGTCCCATGACGTAAAGCGCAATTTCAAGATCGGCCAATTAGCGAGCGAAACGAATTGTGGCGCGGTGTCCAGCAGAACAGGTCTATGGAGCGTAAATGGTGTGGACTTACCGGACCCGCTTTAACAGCTCTCCAAAGCCAACTAATAGGTGGCGCCACGTCGCGCCCCTAAAAACCACTAATTCAATCAACATATATAGCTTAATTTTATTATCTAAAAACAATAAAAAAAATTATGGCAGCCATCTTGGATAAAAAAAATCCCCAAGGGGATGTATGGGACGTGATGACTATGTTTTTTTTATGCATCTGCTTGGTCCTGGTGTAAAAAATCAGGCTTGATAACATTTTTCCAGGTATCATTTTGTATTTCAGCGAAATACTATGAATAGCCTTCTTTTTGTGGCACTGTTAGCAATGGCGGTTGAAGACAATAAAAAAAATAAGCGATACCACCTGGCAGTCGCTGGGTAACCATCTTATTGACAGTACAGGACGACGAGTGGTATATTATTTTATTGAGGAAGTAATGTGGCTTCTTATTTTAGTTTACAATGTGCTGGGTGCCGTTCCCTTAAAGAAAGTTGGCCAGAGATCGGAGTAAACTATAGATATTGCAGAATAGAACAGTCAGGTTGGTGGTGTTTAAGTAGATCTGTAAAAGGACACCAGCTACTCCACTCCTCAAAGAGCTCCACTGGCTACCTATCAGTAAGCTTGTTGTCTTATAGCGTATGCTTCTTATCTACAAGGGTATTTTTTATTTCTGGACACTTGCTACCATACTTGTCCGAATCCCCTTTGTACTTCGGCACTACGAAAGGAGGGAAATTCGGCACCCGGGTATTTCTGCACAACATTAAGGAACCGCACGCTGTAATATAGCGCCCTCTGTGCCGAACTACTGGACTCGGTAGCGCAGGTAACCCTGCCAGCTCCTACCGCCGGTACGGCAGGCTAATGACGGAGCCTACTTTTTCGGTATAACAAATCCCTTCTGCAAGGTCATCCGCAAAAATACCCGATGTTTCGGCATAGCCGATATTTCGGCGCAGCAGTACTTGGACACGTACATGTTGATTTTGTACTTACTGAAGTGAATGAAAACTACCCACCTTTTCTCTCCTTGCCAAAAGCTTAAAATTCTTGGTAAAACCCACTTAATAGGTTTTGTTTTGTGACGATTCATAAACATTAAATCAAAGAAATGTACAAGACAGGATATCTTAATGCCATGCACACCATTTCCAGTTCAGTAAGACATGACCTTTGAAACTGTTTTTGATAAGGTTATGTGAACAATTACCCTAAATCACGATATGGCTCATTTTGACCACACATGTTCTGGAGGGTTATGTGATAATGCAGATAGAGCACTGACCTAATTACCACATAGATGCGGGTCTAAGTCGCCGATTGAAACAACTAAACAGGAAGTTGCTTTTCGTCTTAGTTCTTGTATATGGCGGGAACAAAAAGGAAACACTGTGTACACATATTCCATACAAGAGATGTTTATTGTTATACAAAATTCCTTTAACTGGAAATAAGGTAAAGCCACATTGTGCAGGGCAAATTGCAACTTCCTGTGGTTCAATCTGCGTCTTTCAAGGTGCGCCAGCATGCTTGCTATCCATGTGTAGAGGTCAGTGAGATAGATGACCTGCTGAATGAATGGATGTCTACATGAAAATTATTAATCCACTCTATAGACTAAACCGCGATTTTGTCAATGAACTTCAAATGTGGGAACTGTGATAGAACATGGGTTGCCTGTATACTTTTGGGCAGGTTGATATTAGTGAGCTCAGTTGCATAATTTTTAACTTTTTCTGGACTTTGGTCACTTTTGGCCCTGATTCGCTTCAGCGGTTTCATGGTTTTAAGCACAGTGAAGCTGAACCATTGCTAAGCTAGCGAGACATAGGAAATTTTGGGCGGGAACCTGCCCTTGATTTCTAGATGCGTTTGTCTGCGCCTAGGTTGTTTTTCCATAGCTTTCAATCAAACTGTTATCGATATCGATGGTCTTCCACACAGCATGTCCACAACCGGCCAATCTTTACCGCTAAAGTCCCAGGAAATTGCCTAGCAAGGGTCCAGATAAAGGGTTAGGAAAATTCATTATTACACTCTACAGACTAAACCGAAGAGTCAATGAACTTTTAACGTGGCACGGTGATATAACATGAGGGTAATGTTGCTGTACACTTTGGGGACAGGTCATGAATATCAATGAGTTCATTTGCATATTTCAATCAAACGTGACTAAATCGAGTTGTGGGGCCATTGAATTACGCACCGCGTAATTCTTGTTGTCTTCTTGAGGCAAAGCATTAATTTAAGGCGATGTTTCTTACAAGATCACTAAACAATGATGACATGGCCGGGTCAAGAGCCATGCGAGATGCTCAAGGCTACTACTTCCACGGGTGAAACCAGTCAAACAGTCGTTCCGTGCTGGGCTCTGACATTTTGATATTGCACGGAATATTATCAGTTTGGGTGCTTGTATACACACATAATGTCAATCTATCAAACATCCGCCAAATTTAATCAGTTGTTGGTGTAGTTGGGTGCTATTGGGTGGTTTACATTTGTTCTACCCATTGCCACACAATCATGAAAAGACACATCCGTCGTCTTGATTTCAATAAACCGCCTCAATGAATACATCTTTTCACCTAAGAATCGCGCATGCATTATGAGAAAAAGGAGTATCCGAGGCACATGATCCAGGTAGCACTATTATTACCCCTGGCCACCTCTAACACATACATTATTTGTATCACTACCGCTTAGTGTATATGCAAAGCGCGGCACCCACATGTATGTGAAGAAGCGGAGGCAGCCATTGCTTCTATGTTATTACTTCTAGGTTTTCTTGTGGTCGGCAAAACATGCGAGATCGGTGTTATTTCTCAAGAATACGTAACCCGTTTGCCTCTACTATCTATATAGAGAACCTCTTTAGCTACTTCCCTGCTACTATAGAGATGCACATGTTAACAGTACTTTACATTTGGTAATTTTTTGCAAATTACATACGAAAAATCCGCGGAGGAAACGGAATGTTTTCAATACCTCGTTAGATGACCGTAGTCGGGAGGCGACCTCATTGAAGATACAGTATAAATCTATGGGCGTGAAGATGTGTACTAACGCAGTTTTTGGCAGGTGTCCTAGTTTAAGAATCTCACCGTGTGCCACCTTGGTTGAAATTTGAGTGAGGTCACAGGTCACATGTAGGGGATTTAACTTTCCAAAATGCAATTTGTAGGTGTTATCTGTCTTGAAAAGATGATTCGGAAACGGCATAGTTTCCTATACCTAAGATTCACCTAGAGCTAGAGGTATAAATATGGGCGTAAAGGTGCAACGAGAGATTCACATATCAGGTGTCCCTAAAAGAATCGAAAGCTCTGATTTTTGCCCTGATGTATAAAGCTTTCCATAAAAAATATCCCCTCTGAAAGAAAGCTGAGAAATGTTTCTTTGGTACAAGCAAAATGTTGGAATTTCTAATTTCGTATAGGAGCAAATACGAAATTCACGCAATATGTTTTTTTACATTGAATTATAACAGTCAAAATCACCCTTTTTCTCTCTTTTAAGACTTTTTCTGTAGCATAATACAAGGTAGAATCTGTTGAAGTGTATATCTATAAAGAACTTACTATATGACACAATATTTGGGTGCCTCAAAATCTCTCTTTGCACCTTTAAAAGCTAAACGAACCTTCTGGTCCTATGTGGCCTCGAACTGTATTTACGTCATAAAAAGCTAAATATGGGATAAACAAATATACTTTTGTTCGAAATATTTGTAAGAACTATAATAGGATAAAAATTCTTATTAAATGGAAGCATTTTTAAAAATTTTAAACCATGTACACAGATTTGTTACCATTCGACCTATTAATACCTTATTAATCAGGCATCCTTAAGGATACATGACCGTTCACGTTTTTACTCCTTAGACTAGATCCCCCATGTGACATGTGACGACAGTAACTTATATGCCCACAAAGTGCCAAAGTGGCACCCCGTAGATTCTTCCACTAGTTACACTGCTTCCAAGTTTTAGCAATTTCTAAATTGCTTAGTACCCACATTGCGCTTCTTCCAAGTCTATCGAACTCCTGGGACCTACAATTAGCAGGAGGAATGTCTGGGTGGTCTTTAAAGCTTTAAATAACCTGAACTGCCTGAGAAGCATAAAAAATTAAGTAAACATGGTAAAAGGAAAGGACCAGTCAAGAAACTTCCATTGCAGAACCTGAAATCAGGGCAAAACCTGGAAGGTTTGTAAACCACTCCATTCCGGCGCGACGCGTGATCAACATAACATTGCCTTGCCCTTTGTACTTGGACCATAACATCACCTTGTACACACCATCAACAAAGGTATCAGAGGTCTATTGGGTTTCAGATACTGACAAGGTTGTGTTTTTAAATATTTACTAATTGTGAATCACAGAAAATAAATATCTAAATATGTAAACACGTGGAAACTTAGTTTATATCGTAAACTTCTGCTCCGCATAACCATGGTAACACCAGCTTAATCTTTGTACTATTGACTATCGCCGTCTAATCACCAACTGAAGTCTGATGGCTTTTTGATATCTGATGTCTTTTTGATACCGATGTAGTTTCTAGTTTAGTTTCTTAGGATACAATACGGAGTTTACCCCTGGGTCAGAGGGTGTTTTGAATCAATCCCATAATGCATTGCAATGTGCCTATACTGTACTGTACAAACACATGTTCCAAAAAGAACCCGGCCACAAGACATTTCATGATCATGCGAAAAATTCCTTAAGTACTAATGCTTTGTAGACTAAAATGAGCGTAAAAGTCAGGCTTTTTATTTGTTAAGAATAGGATTTTTGTGGGATAACATGACCCTATTGAGGTGAAATTTCCCGAAACTGGTGCATTGTGGGATTGACTCAATACACCCTCTGCCCCTGGATCGTCACTTGCTTATCTTAATTGTTTTCCGTATTCGAACAAAGTAAATTTCTCAAGAGGCTACTTGTTGGTCACAAATTATGCTGTGTGTATACGGTTTTATATCAAGAGAGTTATAATTTCTGGACTGAATCATTATAGGCAGTCCAATCTGAAGATCGAAAGCCTCTTTCAGATCCGCCTCTCCTCTTTCTCTCACTCACTTTCTCTATACATTCATTCAACTGTTGTAAAAAACCCAACAAAAACAAATGGAACACATACAAGGTACCATACAAAAATTACGCACAAATTACGATACTCAATTCACCATCCTCATCCCTACCCACCCCTCTCTCTCTCATCTCGCTCCCTCTCTCCCCCGCCTCTCTCTCCTTAAGTAGTAAACGCGTTGAATGTTTTCACATGATTTGAACATTCCAGGAGTATTTAGAAACATTGACTGACCTAGCTGGGGGTAATGACATCACTGCCGCCATTCGTGTGACCCTGTTATATTCGTTGTGTGTTTTTAAGTCAAATCTTGAAAAACACTGGTCAATACTCCATTCATTGTTAATTTCTATAACACGGTAAAATATCTTGATACGAGGTTCGTTAATAGCCATGTTCACAACTTTTTGAACATGGCTAGGTTCCATTGGTTATTCCCTTTCTTGAGTTAAATTTTTCTCCCCATTTTCTCTTTTTTTCCCCTATCAGGGTTTATGATTTATATCCCTTTTTTGGCCTCCATCTGTCATTTTGTCTCCTCTGAAAATGGACTCCCATTGGAAATAGCCTAGTAATATTGGCTTTCAGGGTTATCCAGGGTCCCCAATTTTATTATGTTTCTCTCTCCTTACTGTCACTTGCCTCATATTATTATTTTATGTATGTTTTTTATTTTTTGCTTTTTTTAAGTTTTTTATATATTTTTACTGATTTTTTAATTATATTGTTTTCTCCTTCTTATACTTGATATTCATGAATGTGGCGGACCCAAATAAAATCATCAATCAATCCACAGATCACAAACTGCAAGGAGTATTGAAACTCGGAGGTGAAAATTTTAATTCACTTATTCACTCCATTATAGTTTGTTCTACACTAGATCGAAACTCTGAAATCATCCCCTCACCATTCTTCCCTGCTTCTAATATTGGAGTTTAGACTGGTGGGGAATCATAGACCGGAAAGCCCGTGGGATTTCGCGCGTGAGTATTCAAACACGGGAATGTTCCACAAAGAGACCTTGCGAAGTCACGTCACCTCCGCTCATTATCCCTTGAAGCTTTCCCACAGCAGGATACTCCCAAAACACATCCAGAGACAGTTTTCGGAGTTTGACTTCATCCCGCTAGCCCCCCCTCGATAAACTCCGAAGTTAAAACCCCGATGCGTCCACACGGTCAAAACCCAGATCGACACTCCAGAGTTGGAAACTCCGAGTTTTCAGCCTCCGCGTGGACAGTAGTCAGTCGGGGAAACCCACTATGAAATTTTTGTCCTTAATATATAACAAAACTGTAATGATAATTTATTGTAAACTGCAAATTGTTTGAAATAGATTTAAGTGGTTTTGTCGTATGAGTTCATTTAGTGTGTTTGGATATTTTCTTTGCTGGACTCAGTCTTTAAACAGTGCCATCAATTACAACAAATAGAATTATTGGGTGGGCGTCACTTCATCTACACTCCAAAAACAGATTAGTCAGCGGAGAGCTTCACCAAAATCATTGATTAAATGTTTTAATCCAATTTGGTGCAAATGATAAAAATTGGAATCATTTTGGCTACTAGAATTAGTTTGAACAGTCGATAATTAATCTCGGTGGACTCCACTCTGGCATAATTCCGTATCGACATGACTATTAATTTAAGTGTGTATAAATTTAATATTAGAGCAAAGAAGAGCAAATTAATACAATTTGATCAAACACTATTAAAACACCACACACGTTTTCAAAATTTGAGAAAAAGATACTTTTACCAACATTGCACAGAAGACTCACTTTTCCTGCATCCACCCATCATGTTTGCGAGTGCCTTGGACAATTTATTGCAAAAGTCACACTTGTAAGAAACAGCTCTCTACTGTTTCTGTGTAAACCTGATTAACCCTAAGTCTTGTTTTTTTTGCCCGTTTTTTTTGGGGTTGGTTTCAGAGAGGAAAGGGTAAGTGGCTGATCAGTACTTAACAGGCAATGTGCCCCCTGCCCCTCCCCCGGGCACTCTTACCGGGAAAATCAGCTCGAACTACCGGGAACGGAGATAAGAAGGAAAGAGAAAGGAGAAAGAGAAAGGAGAGAGAAGGGGAAGGAGGGAGAGAAAGAGAAGGGGAAAGTGAATGAGACTGAATCATGAGTTTTTCTGTAACCGGACGCAATCACCCTCCCCCTCTCCCTCCCCCCTTCAGAATTTCGACCTGACTGTGAAAATAGGGGTCTTCGCCGGCGAGCGCATTTTAGGTCTATTGAGTTTTGGTAGTGATAGGGTTAGAGCAAATAGCCCTGTGGAAAAAATGTTGAAACGCTTAGATCTCACCTAGTCTCGATAGTACAATAATTGAAAATTATTGTGAACCCAATTCCTATCATGTCAATCATATTTTCATATTCGTATCCTCTTAAAATTTATTGTCCTTCTTTGAACAGTACCATAAACAATCCGCAACGATTTCGTTTCTGGAAGATCCTACTCAACACAAACTGAATGGAATTCATTTACCAAATATGCGGATCCTGACTTTTTCGGTTCAATTCAATCTTCGTTCTCTGATTAAAATGCTAGACACTATCGACATGTAATCCACAAAGCCTGCAATTTAATTGACTAAATATATCTATTTGTCCCTCAATGCATCCTCTTTCTACTACCCCAACACTTCAATCAACCTCCACTGATCTAACATAAAAGCAGGATTTGCATTTTCAAGTACCTGTCAAACAACCAATATGAATAAAACTAAAATTTTTCATCAAAATTACTTGAACCAGGTTCAAAACTTCGAACTAGAATTCGCGGTGCTCGGCTTTTGCGCTTGCGGCGGGTACTCCAGGATTAGGTTTTTTTTGTTCCGGTGCGGAACCTTATCAGACGTAACCTGTAGCATTATAAACTTTGTCACCACCTTATGGGTCCTGTTCGACTACAACACAGGGCCCCTTGCACTATACAGCCCCCTCCCCCCTTTACTAGCTGCCCCAAGTCCCATGGTGTCTTTCTTCTTTAGAACTACCCAAGACCCCTTCACAACTGTGTGAGAGCCCTTCCCAGCTGTCACAGAGCGTCCTTCCCAACTAGCCCATTCCCCTTCTCATCTACCAATGTTGCCCTCACAACTACTCGATCTTGGGGTGTTAATATGTTCAATTTTGTTTTTCCACTAACTTCCAAATGTCTTTTTTAATTAGCTTAATTATAGAAAACAGTCGTTACACAGAATTAGCAGATGAGTTTTATGTTAGAGTTGTAAAACAGTTTTTTTTCGTCAAGAGGGATAGAACAATGGGCCCACATACTGGAATGTTAATTATCACGAATCATTAGTGTGCTAAACATTTATGCTTTAAAAAACAAATCTTAATCATCATCATTTGCTGAATGGCGTATACCTAGATCTATTTAATTTTGTGGTAGTGTTTTTTGCTTTTGATTCATTAACTGGGGAACAATATAAGCGACTTAAACTTTAGTTGCAACATTTGTGTTCTTTTTATTTTTTTGGGTAATTATTTATTTCTTTTATGAACGGGGTGCCCTCGTCTGGCCAACTTTTGCTTTGGTGGTCACCTCCGCTATGTAATTGTATTGTTTTTTCTCACTTCCTTTGTATTGTACTCATTATAACTTTCGATGAAGGGAAATAAAAAAGAAGAAATTTATCAATTTTATCTTTTTTTATTAGTTTAAGATTTTTATATTTATTATTCATTTTTATTGATGTAGTTTTGTTTAGTTGCATTTTTTATTATTTTTTAACATTATTTTTGTTATTAATTTTCCAAATTAAAAAAAAAAAAAATTATATTATTTTATATATGTTATATATATTTTATGTATTTTTAAATTAATTTTAATTTATAGGTGTTTCTTTCAAATTCGTATTTGTTATTTGGTCTTTTTATTTGTCTTTTACGTTTTTTTTTCACTCTTGTTCATTGTTATTCTTTTTGAATTTTGTATTTTATATATATTTAAATTTGATTTTCTTTTTGTTTCATATAATTTTGTTTTATTATTATTTTTTTTTTCATTTTGGCCTACTTATTCCCAACTTCGTGATACACTTTAAGCTGTGTAGGTTTTAAAAAAAAAAGAAAAACGGGGAAAGCAAATTAACGGCACATCTTTCCTGATAACAAACAGCTCAAACAAGAACAAAACTAAAATGATAACTATATTGACAGCATGTCATGTTTAAGATATCAAATTGGGCTGCTTTTTTCCCATTTACAACATTTTTTGGATTATAACTAACTCTGTCCACAACAAAAGCAAAATTATTTAAATTTTATTTATTAGTTAGCACAGTAAATTATCAATTAGATAGGACAATAAACAGTAGGCCTATAGCAGGGAAGCCCCTTGGAGCACTTCAAGTGGTGTGCCCTTAAGTGGCCAAGGATGCAATTAAAGGATTATGATGCATGCATATTACACATACAGTCCACAATGCAAGTTGAAACCATCTCGCAAAAAAAGTAGCATTCGGGTCCAATACAAAACAACAACAACTTATATCCTTTTTCAGTAACACATCTTGAATGTTCCCTGTTATAAATCATCCCCAGATGCCTTCGGATTTCCAATATTTTTTATTTAATTCACCAAGTAGCTCCAACTCTCTCCAAGCACACTCATTATTACATTTCCTCAATATGATACCCCCATTTAGGAACATGGAATATTCCACATTGACAAGTCTCTAGATGTGCTTCATTTCTTGAAACCACTTGCCTCACAAATCGTCCAAAATTCCACCTTTTTCCTTCACAAAAAAAACAAGCCTTTCGGCCGTGGAGAAGACTTCAACACATAACATATCCAATTTATAGCTCTAAACACCACTCCCTCTGTCCAAAACGGTTGACAGAAGTTCAAATTTTTCTCACAATGCAAAAGGCAGTACCTACCCCCAATACGTGCACACTTACTGTCTTCTGTCAGCACATTTTTGGATTTTCAAAAGTAGACCAATTTTAATATAGAGACATACGTCTGATAATAAAGGAAAGCATCAACGATGCATAACCCCCAGAGGCATATTTCAAAGAGTGATGCAATTTGGATAAACGTTTCATATAGAAGTCCCAAGTATGCAAATGAGGTATTACAATCATGAGAATGAATTTTGTCATTCGCTGTTTGATGTTATGCAGTAGCGCTTGTCGGAATCAATGCCAGTACCCCATTTGCATACTTTGGACTTCTATATGAAACATCTACCGGAACAGGGCCATTCAATTAGATCAAGATGGCAGCAATACGACATGATTACAAAGTTGGGTTCCATCATCAAGCATTGTCCATCTTAACTTCATTACTTCATGAATTTTAAGAATAGTTGGCATTCCGAATAACTAACTGGCTTAATGTCATTAGCTTCTTTGCCAGTCATTCGTACTCAAAGCATTTCATCCGATTTGAACAATGATCTTATCTTAAAGGGCAACGAGTGTCTTTGATCGTTTGTCTTCAAACATCCTTTCCTACCTAAACAAACTAGAGAGTTGGTTATACTAGAAACAAGTACGTTAAATGGCAATCTACATTGTACATGAAGGAACCGCTTAAAGATTTGGACAGTTGGCAGTTTCACATGGTTTGCTTTGTCGTGGTTGTCAAACTTCCACACCTCTTGTTTGATAATTATCAAGTGAAATACAAACCCCTTTTATTACTAAGGGGATTAGAAGACAATGAGATACACCCAACCTATGAATAAAACCAATCAATAAGATAACAAAACCATCATTCACATTCACACTCGCCTTAAAAAGCACACAAAAAATATTTATCAAGGGTTGATCATTATTGCAAATGGAAAAGAGTAGATAAAAACAAGCTGCATTCAGGGCAGTCAGGACAAACACAATCATGACATTGTATTAGGTTGTGAGTCTAAAATAGACCCAAGACATTTGAACATACTCAAGCTTTCCAGAAAAATTATAGTGATCTCGTAACGTCAGGGACACACATGGAGGTGGGTTTTATCGGGCCACAAGTGATGTGATGACATAATTACCTTCTGACATGCCCAATGTTAGTATACACCCTGATTGTGAAATTATATGGACAAAGATAGAATTTGCCATAGAAATTCCTTTACACCTGGCCAGCTTTTATATAGACCCCGCTACTCTCGCACAAGATTGTGAAGTGTTGATGAACTATCGTAAGCAGGTTTCAGACATCATGAATTCAAATAAGGAAAGAAGTGCAAATATTTTAAAGGAGGGGTGACTTCAATTTTCCCGACATAAGGTGGGAGTCGTGGACTCCAACAAATCGCAAAACTGCCACTGTCCATCGGAAGTTTAAAGTTCTTGGATGTCTGATGGAAAAAACTCCTGAGCCAGTTGGTGATTTCCATTACTCTAGACCAATTCCTGAGAGTGTGCTCGACTTGATAGCCACCACCAATCCACAGCTCCTCCGAAACAACATCCAGGGCTTGCCTGGCATCTCTGATCATGATATAGTTACCTTCAATATAAACATGAAACCTAAACAGAAACTCAAACCACCAAGGAGGAAAATATATAATTCCATAAGGCTGACATTTAAAATATTCAAAAGAAAAAGCCCACGATTTCACACAGAATTCTTTATGTTCAAACCCAGAAAACAAGTCTGTTGATGAAAATTGGGCCACTATTAAGAGATGGCCTGTACAACATTCATGGATGAAAAAGGTGCCAAAAATGTCTAAAACCAGGCGTCACTTGCCTTGGATTTTACCACCGATCTGAAAAGAAAATGCGGGACGCGAGAGAGATAGATTATACAAAATAGCTCCGTAGTATGCATACAGGGGATGCATGGTTAAAATTCAGTTACCGCAACCATGATTACCAAAACTGATTCACAAATTCCCCAGAAACAATTATGTAAACAAAAATAATTGGTGACAGTGCTGAAGAACGAAAACCCCAAAAAAGTTTGGTTCATTATGTTAAAACTGATTGTGAAAACAGAAAACGTAGGTTATACCTACTCTACGCACAGCCACAAAGGTGTGTGCAACAGACAGAGATAAAGTGAGGCTGGCAATTGCCATTTTAAGTCGGTTTTTACAAATGAATAGTAGTGCTAACATACATCAAGGGAAACTCTACCTACAAGTGTCATCCCCCTTTAACTTCCACATGAAAAACGCCGGGTGTGAAAAAACAACTGTCATCCTTGAACATCCAAGGCCTGTGGACCGGACGAGTTACCACCACGCTAGTGAAGACCATTGGCACATAAAATAGCTCCAGCACTCTCCTTCGTACCAACAATCGTATGACAATGCCACCGTTCCCTTACAGTTGAAACAGGCACTAGTAACTGGCATATAAAAAAAAGGTCTAATCACATCCATCAAATTATCGTCCAATTTCACTCACTTGTCTCTGCTGTAAGTCATGGTAGCTATTGTCCTTAGTTAAAATTAGCCAAGCACCTACAAGCAAACAATATTCTACTGGATTCACAGCATGGGTTCCGTGAACGGCTCTTTTCCAACTGTTAATCATTACATCATCTACATGATGGGCTTCATACCCTACAACAAAGTTGGCCAGAAAGACGTAATTTCTTGACTAAGTAAAGCGTTTGACACCGTTCCACCCCTCTCCGTCTATCGTCAAACTAAATCATTATTGGCATCGGAGGAAACACTCTTGGCTTGATCCAATATTTTTTAGAAAATAGGAAGTCAGGCTGTTTGCTGTCAAATGGACCCATTCATCAGGCTTCAGGGAACAGTTCATTCCGGGTAAGTACCAAGGGTTCAGTACTAGGGCCCCTTGCACTTTTCCTGTTATAATAAATGACATACAAGATCATATCCAGTGTCCACATTGAGGTTGTTTGCAGATGGACAGCATTGTATACAGGAATATTGACAGACCAGAAGATCATATCATCCTTCAACTAGAACGTGACATCTTGAAAGATTGGTCTCCACTTGGCTAATGCAGTTAAAGTTTAATGTAAAAAAGTGTGCCATCCTCTCAGCACAAGGAAACGCAAACCCAGATTCCACCAGTATGAACATCTTTGGCGAGTGTCTCGAGAGAGTAGATCACCATGACTACCTGGGTGTGACATCTCAAAGATAGTCAGGTGGAAGTTTAGGGACACAGCCTGAAGGATGGAAAATGGAGAGACATTGACGTTTTGATTGATAGATTTTAGTTATTAAGGACATAAAGCAATAATTTTTGGAGGCGTGTGCAAAAATTTGTAACAGTGCTATTTTTGCAAAAGCAAATATGGCTGCTACGTGTCCAAAATCAATTAAAAATCACTTAAGTAGTTCCGATTATAAGAGTAGAGATAATATCTATCCGCTACTCCGGTTGTTTTAAACCACGAAAACGTGTTGGTAATGTAATTTTTCTTACATTGCCACCAAAAATCCAATATTGCTGCCTCAAAGCCCCCCAAATATGCTCTCGGGAATCATTTAAAATGATATTAACTCCTCCATTTATACCTATTTACGCTACTTGAATACCTACTGAACACCTATAACGTGTTTTGCATGTGTTCAAAATCTCTGTTACAATTGATAACACTCTACAAGTGTACTTTAACACCTCTAGAAGCAGTTCCAACGCCTCAGGACACGTCAAGTGTTTTGCACATTTTGCAAGCGTTTAGAGGCTCGGATTCCAGTTGTATATATGCGCATGATTTATGCTTACACTATGAGATACAGTATTTGATTCATGGAAACCTTAACTGGCATTTCTATGTAATGGACATTTTAAAAATTCAAAGTTGGCGGCAGCCAATAAACAGTCCGCTTTTAAATAGTAAACATACATTATATGTGTATTATATTAGTTACACAACTAATTATTTTTATAAAGGTTTGTAAATTACGGTATGGGATAAGTATTTGACCATTTGACATTTATCTGGAAGTTATGTTTCTTTAACATGCAAAAATGTTAAGATGGTGGGCCCAAGTGGCCCTTTTTCCTTCTCTTAAAACTATTACAGTTACCATAAATCTGTATTGTATTTAAGTTAAAACACCCAAATGAGTATTAAAAGGTTAAATTAAGTATGAGCTGTATGTCTTTGGACATTAATAAATCATATCTGGTATATTTGTTTTGACAAATCCTTAAAATTCCAAAATGACGGCCAATATATTATGAATATATGACAATGTGTTAGAGGTGATGGTTGGTTGTTAAAGATCTTAAAAGGCAGCCATTATGGCTTCATCTTGATTGGTAGGGCTTGAATTAACACACTTTGCACTTGAAATGTCAGATATGGGTTCCTACTGTGTATAGAGCGCCAGAATTATGCCTCCAATCACAAAATACCTGATGGGTTATGGTCAAATGAATGATTGTCGGGGAATATTGGGTTTTAGGGTGTGGCCATATTGATTTTGGTGGTAATGTTGTGATCAAAACCACGTCATTAACCCGTCCAAAAGATTCCTCGGCTTTAATTAAACCTGGATCTATTGTCATGAAAATAAATGGCACATTTTTGGAGGGGAATGGAATTGAAGTCATAGAGGCCATATTGGATTCTAGAAAATGCAACTGCCAACGAAATTTTGCACACCCACAGAACTTATTAGCTTTTAGGTCAATCTTGACAAAAATCGATCAATAGAAAAAGTCTGTACTTCTACTCCTGCCATTCCAAAAAATTTTGTTTCCACCCTGTGCCCCCACTTCCTCCTGACTATGACTCCGCTGTGAAGTACCACTTGCAACAATATCACGGCAAAATCAAAGCCGTTTCACCTTTGGATTACTCCTCTTCTCTTTCTCCCGTAACAAGAAGCGTCCAAAGCAAAAGGCCGAACCAAGCTTCATAACTTCCGCAAATGGGTACGCTTCTGAGTAGGAGCCCACACACCCTAGATGGAGTTGAGCGCCTTGAACGTGTCCAAGAGCAGCTGCTCGCTTTGTCTTTCGAGCTTACCGTGAACCCACCATGTAACAAACCCCTTAATTACACCCTGGGCTGGGATCCACTCCTGTCAGACTCATCCATTCTCAGTAAAATGTTCTACAAGATTCACTACAATCATGTTGATATCCAGTTTCTTCAGTCCTACTACTGCATCTTACTTTCGGGAGACATGATCACATCATTTGAAATACAACAGTCCTGAAAGCAACTATAGTCCTACAAGTTCCTCTTACTACCCACCACGTCGCGTACGAATCTGAATCAGTACCATTACCTGCTGTACTTGCTCCCATCAGTGCCATTCTTTCAGGAAGCCGCTCTGCCTACATCAGACTGTTTGCGGCCCCTCTGGGTAGCCAAGTTCTGTAAATTACCAGACTGTTTTTAAAATGCAACCTCAGTTCATCATGGATTTTTTTGGGTGTTTATCTTCACCTTTTCTTTCCCTACACTTTGGCCGCCTTTTGGCTCTGATGTTTCACCTGCACCAAAATCCCAGTTTAGCGAATTGAGCTGTATAGGGATCATCACAGCACACACACCATTGAAGATTGAAGATTGGTGTATATTGTCACGAGTATAAGTTCGTTAGTGTCAATAGAACTAACGGGGTAATTCCTCTTTAGCTCTATTCACTGCACGCAGTGGTTCGGTGGTGTCGACTTTAGACCACAGGTTCCCGGGTTCGAATCCCGGTCTTGGCTGGACCGAGAAATAATCGCTGGTATATCTCTGTGAGGAATTAGATAGTTTTCGGTTTTGTGACGTTGGAGTTCGTGAAATAATGCATTCACTTTGTGGAAAAGACATTTGCTTTTGGAAATGACCTAACAATCCCCCAAACCCCGAGATTGGGCTATATTTCTAAGTTTTGCTTGATACATTTTTAAAGCGCCTCATGAAGCGTTCTTTGTGTTGTTGTTAGTATCATAATTTTTATGATAAAATATTTGTATTCTGTAACTAGAAAGACTCCTAGTCAGAGTAAGTCCAGTTATTTTCATCATGCAAGTGACAATGGAATTCCCCTAGTGCTACATTGAACCATGCCATTTCTGTTTACCTGCATTGAATTTTTTCTACAAAAAGCTAATATAATAGGAAATTTAAAACTGGGATTTTCCAGGTAATGAGCAGTAAAAGTATATGGTGGGTGGGTGTTTCTTATAATACAGAGGCTTACAGTTATTTTATTTCCAAATGAACTCCTAATGAAGTAATATAATTTCTACTTATTTCTGATGATTTTATTTCTTTTCTCATTCCATTTCATTGGTTTTTATTTACTAACACTTACTTTTTATCATCACATTGCATTTTAACATAGCAAATAAAGATTGATCGATCGATTGATTGATTGATCTGTATAGGTTGTTTTTGTGTCGTCTGAGAGACCTATAGAACCCCATCGCCTTGAGTACTTTGGGTGCTGGGCAAAAAAAATCTGCAGGACTGCTCCGAAAAATATTGTGTCCATAGTAGTATGCCGTTATTAGATAGACAACTCATAGATTTTGTTTCGGTCTTTACCTTTGTGTTGTAGTGTTGTGTTGTTTTGTTTTTTTGGTGACAGAAATGTCCCTCGAAAGAGTGGAATTTCGTATTTGCTCTTAAAAAACATTGTAGTAGATTTCAAATAAGTGAGACCTCATTAAAGTTTTTAGGTCTGTCCATTTTTTGGTCCTTTTTTTGTGGTGCGTGAGAGGTATAAAGCAAAATTATTTTAATAGCCACAGGGAAAACGTTTATGGTACTCAGAGCAGTGGTATAGTAATGTATCTAGTAAAGCTAGTAAATAAATGTTGACTTAAAATACTTGTTTTCGCATCGTAAGATAGCCCCCCCCCCTTGGATGTTGCATTGAGATCAGGATATACAAACCAGCAAATATTTGTTTGTTTTGTGTGTTTTATTTTTCTATCGTGCAGTCTTTGGTTTTTTTTTTTTGTTTGTTGTGCGTTTGTTGTTGATACAGATCTTGGAGCCTTTGTTTGGGACACGGGGGTTCTGGACGAGCAGACCTTTGGTGAGGACAGCTGTGTGGGAGTTAAAGCGGCGGCGGAGAGCAAGGCACACAGACACCACGAAGGGGGGAGGGGGGGGGCTCCCAAAAGGGGCGAACCTGGGAGGAAGAGAGGACAACGAGGAAACAGGCCCGGTCACCAGGCAGAGAAGGCCAATCAATTAACAGACCATGGTAGACGGAAAGCAGCAGGGAGTAAGCCATTCGGGAAAGAACGTGGGACCAGGGGCACATGGCCCGGGAGTAAACGCCATGAATGAATTCCCCTCAAGGATAGGTAAGAAGGTTCTCACTTAAGTGTGAAGAGACTATAGAAATGTCACAATTTTGGACCAAAGAAATTGTTCTCAGCTTTTATCCTTCAGATGGGGAGATTTTGATGGAAAGCTGTAAATACGGTACTTTCAGGTTATAGGGCACCTGAATGTGAACTCCTCGTTGCACCCTTATTTGTGAACTTTAATCACCCTAAAAAATTGGATACCACAGGCCGTGTGAGAAATTTGTGGTCACTGGTTTTTACAATGTCTTTGTAAACTGATTTTTTGAGATTGATTGTGATGTTGGTTTACCTATGGTAATTGAGTCTAACCAATCGTTTTGCGGGGAAAATAATAGGAATTGTGTTATGATATAAAATTCAGACATGCGTGCGCACAAGTTCCTTTGTGTTTAAAAGGGGATTTCTGAACGTGGCGTCCATGTATGCCTGACAGCAATGGATTACATTTTGAATCGTTTTGGCGTTGTACCTACGTAGTCTGATTTGAGGCCATAATAAGTTCTGAGGTCGGGTGGGTTTGTGTGAAATACAATATTTCATGTCCGTGTTTGTTCTCCAAACCTGTGTTTGGTGGTAAGAGTTTTCGCCTTCTAAACGCCTGATGTTATTAAATTTTCAGACAGTTTGTAAGGTGTTTACTAGTGTTTAGTTTCACCACACATGTGGCAGCTTTATCCGTGGGAGCAGAACGGATTATGGAGATGGTTTTAATCGGGGCACCTTCTGCTGTCACATATATGCAAAATGTTCCCTGAAGTCTGAAGTATACAACCTGTGTGGGCCATCTGCGACCCGGCTGTTTAAATTTAACATTGGACCCTAGAGAGAGGTCCAACCCCCTTGAGTCCATTTATTTTATAAAATTGACAATTTCTCATTACCCCCATTAAAATTGTGTAATAAACACCCGTATTCTCTGAATGCACACGAGCTCTGGGCATGGAAATTGAATGGAGGCTGCCCCCGCAGTTCGAGTAAAGCCAGCAGGCAAGGTCCGGCCGTCCTTTTTTCACCCCGAGCATGCGCACTAACGCTAACCATGGGTATTTGGCCAGCTGGGTCAACGGATTCCTGCATATTTTCACCCGCCATTTTACACGATCGCCTGAAAATCAGTCCAAAATCGCGTACAAAAATCGCCTTTCACTATAATGTGTGGTCCCGAATTTTGTTGGGTTGTTTCCTTCATGTCTTGTCTGGGTCAGTTATGTCGCCAACTATCTGCTGCATCTGTGGAACCAAAAGTTCGAAGCTTGGCACCAGCCTTACTCTTATCAAGAGCATTTTAGCGGTTGTTTTGGAGTGAATGTCTGTGTGAACCCGGACGATTCAGCGAATTCAACACCCGTGCGTAAACTTTGTAGCAGCTGTCAAGCCGATGTAAAACGCTACAGGAACGTCGGTAAGACTAAGTTTGACAAACCAAACTCCATGGTAGGAAAGAAAGGCAAGCCAAGTCATAAACGTATCGGTGGTATAAGAGAGAAATCACGTCCAGAGACTTTTGTTGAGCCACCACCAGCTCTTGGTCAGTGCACAATAGGTGTAAATACAGACATTGAAAGTGAAGAAATGAATAGGTTACGAACCAACAGTGAGATGCTTAACAACCTCAACAGTATAGAGCCTCAAAAATTACTTTCTCCTCAGCACGAAAAATTGTATATGTCCATGACTAAACACAAACTCAAACAAGCTCAAAGAACGAGTGACCCAGATGTAATCTATGCTCGTAATCAACGTGGACCTCCACTTAAATTGCAAAAGGTAACAGATGCAAGAGTAGACTCAAAAGATGCGTCAAAAAGAACTGTAAAAAATCGTGCAGCAAGCCAGGAGAAGTATGAGAAACGAATTTCGTGTTCAACTTCAACAAGTTCGCAGGATGTCATTAGGGAGAACATAACAACTCGGCGTGTAGCCCAAATGAACCGAGATAGAGATGGATATGCTGAAGCACTCAGAAGAGCCAAATTTGTTGTCCATGCAAAATTTTCCAGGCAAACTGTAATGAAAATGCGCTCCCTAATGCCAATGACCCTTTTTAAAAAAGTTAAGCGTTTGTTTAAAGAGGAGTTTGGCTTTAATAACATGGGCAGTGAGAAGGAATTATATTCTGATATGGACAGCTTGCAGTTTGAATATGAAGGTGCTACGTTCATTGGAGACAGTAAAGACAATCCAAAGGTGTCTGTAATCAGGGTTGCAGATGTCAAACATGTCATCAAACAGACTTGTGAAGAACTAATTAGAAGTAAGCTCTTTGAACCCTTGTCCAATGTCAAAAACAATGAACTATGGTTACACGTAAGTGGTGACAAGGGAGGTAAATCCACCAAGTTGATCCTCCAAGTTTTGAACGCAAGAAATCGACAGTCAGTAACTTCCGCCCGACTCTTGGGAATGTTCGAGGGGGACAAGGACTCCCGTCACAACGTAGGCATTGCATTTGGGATTTTTGAAGCCTCTACAGGAAGCAGCCTCGGAGATCCCGGCAGCTTAAAAATAGTGCTGCCCACCTTCTCAGCAGAGACTGCAACAAAACACCAGCACTGAAAGAGGGTAGGCCACGCCCACCAATTTAATTTATGGTGATGGCTTACTGTATTTTACGAAACCAAAACAGACCTCCAATTGGATTACACGCTTTATTCCGCATGCCATTCTAACATGCATAACGGAATGAAGCGTTTAACCAATGGACGTTTCGTTTCGCAAAATTACAGTAAGCCTTGTCTGTGCTGTAAATTATTATACATTAACATCCAAAAAATGGATGTTAAAATGTGTGTAAAACATACGTCGCCTATATTAAAATAGATTCATAATGCTGAATGTGCTGTTGCCAATGACATGCCCAAAGTGATGCATGTACATACGACTACACATCACTTTTTCAGTCAAGGACTAATTGTGGACAGATTTTTACATTAGCCGCATGTGCGATAGCCTACGAGAATGGGAAGTTATGCAACATAACATCAAACACAGCAATTGCAGAGGTTGTAGTTTTTTTTGTTATTAAATCGATAATATTACATGTATGATGTACTGTAGATGTGAGGGTGTACACAGCTGCATGCTTTCTGGGTTTTACATGTATTTTGTTTCCCCACCTAGTGCAGTGACGTCACCGTGAGATTTCGGTTGATCGCACCACTTAACTATGCGTATTGACGCGACTTAAAGGACAGCAGTTTGCATGCACCGCGCACGCAGCTGCTTGAAAGTTTTGACATCATCGAACCGTGGTAGGGAATTGTATTATATTGGTTAAACTTTTTTGCTTGTAAGTGCATTCTGGGCATTGTCTATATAAAGTGAAGGGATTCCACCACTTATCAGCTGAATAGAATGAAGTTATAATTGATTAAATTTTCTAATGGCTGCACAAAAATTGGCCGCACATCATTTTTTTAAAAAGGTGTTGTATTCCACTTAAACTTCTCTTGATACCTAACTGGTGAACCCCGTACGGACATATTTTCCATAAACGGTGCTGGTATTGATCTTTCTCCCTCCTTTTTTTTCCCAGACAATGTCAATCTTGGATTCACACCTCTTGAGCCTCTCAACGATGACAACAAGTACATCAGTGACCATTGTCAACACTGCCGATCTCGCATTCCTGCTTTCTGTGAGTTTAAACAATTAAAAAAAAAAAAAATAAAAAAGTTGTCTCAGACATAATTGGTAAAGTCTCCACAGTAGTGAAAAATTTTAATAAAATTTGTGATGCTGAATTCTTTTTTTGGCAACCCACTTTTTAAAAACTTTACGTGCTCGTGCCCTCTTCTAGTTCTGAGACAATTTTTTTTTTTTTTTGTCCTGAAATGGCCTGCTGTGCATAACAAAAGTGTTTTGATGGATTTATCTCACAATCATGGACCCTGAACTCCTTAAAATGCTGGGAGTTTCCCGTAACCTGACCCTCTGACACTTTTTCTGAAACACCTTTTTCTGACACCTTATGAATTCGGAAGCCCTTCACGGAATAAATCATCGGTTATTCCGTTAATGTTTCCGACTTCATATTTGTGCAGAAAAGTGCCGATGGTCTTGTTTACGGAACTCCCTAACATGCCTACTGCCTTGAAGCTGATGTTAACTGTATGTATTAGTTTGTTGCTTTGCTGTACATGTAATCAGGAATTTCCTAGCTCTAACCTTCCTGATTGGTTTTTCCTGTTTCTTCATGTTATCAGTTTTCTGTTGGAGCACCACCACAACCTTCTGCCACCGATCATCAGGAGATATATGAGGCGTGTCGTCTTACCTTCGGGGGAGATTGGGATGGAACGCTACCACACTGGGTCTGTCGAAAGCTCCTGTACTACTTTTGCCCGCACTGTTTGGGTTTCAGCTGCTGCTCTTAGGAAAGGGCAACCGCATGCTCCAACATGGTTGTTGACGATGGGGTAAATACCCTACGAACTCTTACGCATTTACTGGACAATGAAATATCTTGGCAAACCTGGGGGTGACAAGTCAAAGCTAGCACTATAACAACTGTATCTATAGGCCCTGAATTGGTGATAAAGGGGATGTAATAGGACAGGTCAGTGTCAGTCCCATGCATTTTGTCTGGGACTTGGTTGCCACTTTGTAAACTAAGGAAGAAATTTTGTCATTTGGATGGAAAAGTTAAGGAGAAAGGTTGATATTGTGATAGAAGAAACAAAAAATGCAAAGGTAAGTATGATAATGTGTGAGGAAATGACGAGACAGTAGGATCACATGCAGAATTAGAGAGGGAGTTAGAAGACAGTCGTGGTATGTTATAAGAGTATTGGAGTAGACCATTAAATAGAGAACAAATAGAAGAACTCAAAGAAGAAATAAAGTTCTTTAAAGATGAAATCAAAGTAAGACAACGCAACAGTAAAGAAAGTGATTAAAATTCTTTCAAGTTTAGTTAAGAGACAATTTAGATAAAGGTCCATTTTTAGAGAGTTTTTTGACTGTCATGGACGATTTGGCGCTCAGCGGTATTTACCACAGTGGGGTTTAATTGAAATGGCCGTAAAAAAAACACTGCGTCCAAGAAACATGACAAAAATTTGTAGAGGTGTTCCAACCTCGAGTCTTTTCAAACTTTGCCAAACGGGGCTAAAGAATACAGCACAGTAAAACTGCAGACAAAGTTAGAGCACTACTCACAAAGTTGTGCTTTGTGTTATGACTTTGTAGCACAGAAATTCTGAATTATGCAAACATGAAGTTGAGTTGTTGGCGTATTACTGTTAGACTTGGGAGATGTTTCCCCCAAAATTTCCCTGAAAGTTCACTGAAACAGAAGTTCCATCTTCTTACCCATGAAGTACCTCGCAGCTAGGCCGTTTGGCATACTGTGGGGCTGCTTATTGAGCAAGTTACAGAGAGCATCCATCCGTTTATGAATAAAGCTTGAGTACTTGTTTGTTCAAACTCAAAATGTAATTGCTAGACAGAAACTCCTGGCACGTCAGTATAACATGTTTTGCCTGTGTTGATCACATGTAAAAAATGGATGAAAATCCCTGATGTGTAATGATTAAATTTCACCACTATGTGCTTCCTCGAATAACTTTGTACATATACCTGGAACATTTTGTATACATAAACAATTGGAAATCACTAAAATATATTAAATGAAAGCAGGTTGAGGTTTTTTATTTAGTGTTATATTGAAATATGTATTTTCAGTGAAAGCTAGTGTGGATTTTGGCGGGCAAACTGGTACAACTGTATATTGTACCATTCTTGGGAGAATGATACCCATTAATAAAATTATCCTCACAAATTATTTCAATTTTTAAAAATTGAATTATTTCAATCCATAACTTTTTGATAACATCGCCAATAAACAGCGCTGTAAGGCAATTTGGCGTGCGCGTAGCAGTGTGCATTGCTATGCGACGACGTACAAGTTTCCATGAATTCTGGAATATGTAAAAAATCACTGACAAAAGTTCACACAGCCATGTTTTTTTTGTATTTACTCCCGTTGGAGTGATATGATTCTAGACGCTTCGTACGCTGAACTAAGGAGTATGTCATAGCGTTCGTGCACTATTTTGCATGTGTATTATTCCACTGACTTTGTACTCTCGCGCATACAGCTGCGCTTACTGCGATTCACACATATAAGACTGCGTGAAAGCTATGACATCACTCCTTATTTACGGCCGTATGAAGTATATTAATGTGGGCCACAGAATTGAGTTTGCACACACCGCAGTTATTTCTTCATACTCATCGTACAGTACGTGCAAACGATAATCAGGTCAATTTGTTGGACGGTATGGCGCGTTCAGTTGACCCTGATGATTCACAGACTTAGAGGATAAAGTGCACAACTTTATTCGGCTTGGTGTAAAACCGAAAAAGGGAAAGCGCTAGTGAATTCGGCACCCAACGAATAAACTGCAATATCGCATGTGATTGCTGCCACTTTTATTCTGTTTGGGCTGGCCAAATTGACAAGCACTTCCGCTTTTGCATTTACACTAAGCCATTTATTCCATGAAAGTCTGTTGAATTTATCGGGGTCATTATGACTCAGGGTCACTAAGTGGCCATACCCTTCGTTGGCTGGTTATCGCTTGCACTCTGTACTACTGAGTAATAAAGCAAAAATTGCTTATCCTAATTTTTGGATATGGTTGGCTGGTCTGAAAACATTTTAATTTTTTTAATTTAGCGGCAATGTGAAATTGGATATACATAGCTTAAATACATGTAAGTTAAATTTTTGGCAATTGTAAATAACTGAAGTATAGCATGCAAAAATGTTCATGTCTGTGATTAAAAAATGGACTGTATGATATGAATAAATTGTAATTTAAATAAAATGGTCTTGAGGCCTTTCTTGTCTTTGCTTATTTTGTCGGGTGATTGGAGATAAACTGCAGCTTATTTCGAAGATTGTTAATCTGAAATACTCGCAGGCATTAGGGTCATTATTTTGAGAGACAGAAAGAATCCTTTGGAATAATAGCCCTTATGATCATTTCCATGAAATAACAAAGCTTCGGAATAGGCTTACTGTATTTTGCGAATCGAAACGGCCTATCGAATGCCAACGTTTATTCCGTTTTGCCCTGTGCGTAACGGAATAACGCGTGTACACCAATGGTAGTTTCCTTTCGCAAAATACGT